>JANAVB010022200.1:2922091-3189591 GCA_029216955.1 Iris pallida
GAAATTCTTTTGAGGACTTAGTGTACACACTTGAGCTATTTGGATGTCTATCATTTTTGTTCTTTTCGAATTGTTTATATGTCGAGAAATCTATGTACGAAAATGGAAATATTTTCTTCTCTTTCAGTAGCGGGGATGTGCGACTAAATTGGTCTCCAGTGTTGAAGAATGGCACCACACTCAAGACAGGAGATATTGTCTCGGTAAGCGGGAAAGGAAGATTGAAGGTAATCTCTAACCTTAACAAACTGTGTTTTATCTTTCACAAAATACAGTCTTTTCTAAATATTTGGTTTTATGTATAGCTAAATACTTGCAGCCTTTAGAAATGTTGGTAGAATTTGTCAAGTGAACATAATATCTAACCTTCAATAAAATAGGTCGGAGTTAATTTGCAGCAAATAAACAGTGATAACAGTTTTTATCCTAAACAGTAAACAACCATCCGAAATTACATATATTCTCCTGCAGGTTGGGGAGATCACAACAACAAAGAAAGGAAAATTTGCTGTCGAGTTAATACTATACTTGTAGACCCAGTTTCTGGTAAAGTTGGCTTGGCTTCATCAAGCTGACCAACCAGCACATGGAGTGATTGTACATTAGGACCTGAAGCAGCATTGAGGGAAAAATAAAAGAAAAAGCAGCCCAAACTTGTTGCTGTGCATTTACATTCTAATGGCAGGTAGCTCTTGACCACTTCCCAATTGAATCATTCACGCAGTTCATGCTACTCAATTTGACAATTTGTTACTCTGCATGTTCCAGCTGTTACCGAAGATTTTGCAGGACAGTTGATATCTTTTGAGTCACTTGAAAGCTCTCCGGACTCTCTACTTATTTGCAGGCTAATGGAGGTTCTAGGACTTCAACCTTATAAGTCTATCTCATTATTTTCAAGTTGCAAAGTTCCCGCAATATCATGCAGGCCTTTTATTTTCCTTACATTGATCCATTTGGCATTGTGGCTTGAAGTTCTATACATATACTTCGGTCTCAGTCTTGAACTTTTTTCCCGTCACTGTTATTGGAGAAATTATTCAGTGGGACGGGCGCACCAAGTGGCAATGGTGAGCCTCGAGTCCCCCTCCAATAGTGCCATGACACACCATGCTCTGTTTTTTCCTCTAATTTAGTCAGCATTGTGTGTCATGGCACTATTGGAGAGGACTCAAGGCTCACCACTGCCACAGGGTGAGCCCGTCCCACTGAATAATTTCTCATGTTATTGATGATTCTATTCTTCTCTATATTTCCAGGATCAGAGCTTGAATTGCTTGCCTTGTTTTGTGGCCTTTGAATACTTTAATATATAATTTATTTCTGATCGTGGAAATATTCTACGAACGAATACTTGCTACTTGAGCAAATCTAAAGGATTAGGGGTGGTGCTGAGACCTAACTTAGCATCAAAGCTTCGTAAAGGTTTGACGAGTATTGCTATCAATCTAGATGCTTACAAGTTACAACTCCTGGATTTTATTAATGCCTTTAATCCCAAGTGCTGCTTTTCATGGCTTCCAATTGTGCATTTTATGTTTTGAACTTCATTGTTTATTTATTGTGAATGGGTTTAATTTTTTTTTTCCTCAGTCCCCAAATGAAACTACAAAATTGTTATTTCATATTATCTGCCCGTTTCTTAATAAATAGACAATGTCAGCATGCTGAGACCTCTTTTTAATGCTCCAAATGGAGACTCTTTATGTGATAGACAAGTAATGAGTTCTGTTAAGGATAATTAATGCATAGCTTTTCACTTTGAAAATTATAATCAACATCCAATATATATTAAAATAATAGTTTTTTTTGTGTGTTGCAAAATGTAATCAAGACCTAATACAATAAGTTTTCAATGCAAATTGTTTTGCATCAAGTCTTGATAACATTTTTTTTAATGTAAAAAAATATTTACTTTTTAATATTTATTACATGTTGATCACAATTTTTAAAGTGAAAAGTTATGTATTAATTATCCTTAACACGTGCCGTTGTGATAACTTTACCATTTCAAAGTAATTACTGTACCATTTCAAATTTTCTATTCTGGCTGCTTAGAATATACTTGCTCTTGTCCATTAGAGTTAGACATTTATGCTATGTTTGGGAAGGGAGAAAAATTGAGAGAAGAAAAATTGAGGAAAAAGTGGGCTGTGATACTTGGAAAAAGGGGAAGGAAAATGGAGGAGAGGAATTTGGGAGGTTTATTTAGGAAAACCCATCCAAAAAAATTTCTCCCAAGAACGGAAGAAAAATGGACACACAAGAGGGAATCTTGGCAAATTTACCCAACTATCCTTCATTTAATGTTGTATTTTTCTATATTGAGAAAATCAAAGGTTAAGTAGTAATTTTATCTATCTTCCAAAAAATAAAAATAATTAATTCTTTACTTTCCTTTCATTACTATTTTTTCATCCAAACTAAAGTTGAAATTAATTTTTCGTCCTCTCCATTTTTTTCCTCTCAAATTTTTCTTTCCCTCTCCTACAAAGTTTCCAAACAGTGTTAGACTACTTTTTCTGGGGTTCCCCGCAGATGACTCTTTTTGGTTGGAGTCCTGGAGAACATCATTTATTGATGTTTTCTCAACTTCTACTTTATAGTACATTATCCAACAAGAGGATTGGTAAAAACGAATGATCTTTTTTTTTTCCCCCTTCCAATCCAACTAACACAACTGTGTTGTTTCTTCCTAAAGAAAAAGTGTACAATTTTTTTCGAAGTTTATCATATATCGTTATATTTTTATTAGTACATGTTCATTTCGGTTATTTCAACATTTTTCTCACCAGAAATGTTTCTACTGAACTCCTTATTGCTTTTCATGGGTCACTAGCTTATGATATTAACTTATAAAAGCAGCTTCTGACACGATCAGAATTCTTCTTCTTCTTCTTTCTTTCTTTTGCTAGTTGGTAACTGATGTTCTTAATAGGGGGTGAGCATTATTCGGTTTTGGACCGAAAACTGAACCGAACGGAATCGAATAAGATATTCGGTTCGATTTTGGTCCAAAATTATATATATATATATATATATATATATATATATATATATATATATATATATATAGGAAGGGATATTGCACCAAACTTATTGCATCAATTGTTGCACTAAACAATCTCAACCACACATTTATTTCTATCATGTTTATAAAGCATTCCATAAAGTTGTTGCCACGTCAGCATGCTAGCCTACCTTGGGCTTGCAAGCCTACCTTATGTACATTTCCGTTATATTTAACGTTGGATTCCATAGGTATATTTATTACTACGTTGGATTCAATTTTTTTTTTTCAACAAATGGTAAAAGAAGATTTCATTATATCTTATGATTCAAATAAATCTTTCCAACAAATGGTAAGAGAGAGATTTAATTCTATCTTAGGATTCAAATTAATCTTTTCAAATAAATCGTAAAAGATAAATTTAATATTAAATTAATATTAATACTAAATTAATATTAATAACATTAATGTTAAAATTACAATTAAAATTAAAATTAATATTGACATTGTCATTCATTTTAATTTTAACATTAACATTATCATTATCATTAACAATAATATTAATATTATAATTCTAATTCTAATTATAATTCTAATTATTAAAAATAATATTAATATTAATGTCAATTTTAACATTAATGTTAATGTTAATATTAATGTTAATTTAGTATTAATATTAATATTAATATTAATATTAA
This sequence comes from Iris pallida, assembly GCA_029216955.1. Classification (NCBI taxonomy): domain Eukaryota; kingdom Viridiplantae; phylum Streptophyta; class Magnoliopsida; order Asparagales; family Iridaceae; genus Iris; species Iris pallida. The sequence goes on from JANAVB010022200.1 coordinate 2,925,800, forward strand.
TTTTAATATTAATGTTAATTTTAACGTTAACATTAACATCAATATTAACATTAATGTTAATATTAATTATATATTAATGTTAATTTTAACATTAACATTATATTAATATTAATATAATATTAATATTAATATTATTATATTAATGTTAATGTTAAAATTAATATTAATGTTAATATTAAAATTAATATTAAATTTAATATTAATATTAATGTTAATTTTAACATAATGTTAATATTAATGTTAATTTACTATTAATATTAATTTAGTATTAATATTAATTTAATATTAATATTAAATCTATTTTTATTATTTATTGAAAATATTTATTTGAATCCTAAGATAGAATTAAATCTATCTTTTACCATTTATTGATATGATTTATTTGAATCCTAAGGTAGAATTAAATATATCTTTTACCATTTATTGATATGATTTATTTGAATCTTAAAATAGAATTAAATCTTTCTTTTATCATTTATTGAAAAAAACCATTTGAATCAAACTTAGTAAATATACTTATGGAATCCACCATTAAATATAATCCCGAAATGTACCATAAGGTAGGCTTAAGGTAGGCTTGCAAGCCCATTAGAGCGGAACTATATATATATATATATAATATATATATATTATATATTATATATATATATATATATAGCAAGCTTCCTGTACAGATTAACTTTCGGGACAAAGTTACGGGATCACTAAAGATACACGTTTTCTTCCAAATTTCATTCTTTAGAATTTTAAATCGTCTTTTTTTTTAAAAACAAATCTATCGTTATCTTAAATAAACAAATTCTATCCACCAGTTTAATTTTTGAAATAGATGATCATTTTTAAATAGAGATAGATAAATTTATTATTCTTTAAAAAAAAGATAGTTTTGTTTGAAAAAATAATCTATCTTTCAAAACAAATCTATTTTAAAATATTAGTTTTAAATTTAATGTTAATATTAATTTTTTAATGTTAATTTTAGTATTAATTTTAATGTTTATTGTTAATTTTAGTGTTAATTATGATTTTAGTTTTAACATTAATATTAAAATTTACAAATTAAAAATTAAAAATAATAAACTTAACATTAATATAATATTAATATTAATATTAATATTAATATTAATATTAACATTAATATAAATTAATATTAATATTAAAATAAACATTAATATTAACATTAATATTAACATTAACATTAACATTATAATAATATTAACATTAATTCTAGCATTAAAATTAATTTTTTTAAATATAGATTTGTTTTTTAAAGAGATTTTTTTTTTAAAGATAGATTTAATGATAGATTATTTTTAGATTTGATTTGAAAGATAGATTATACATTGGATTTGTTTTTACGGAAAGATTTAGATGTAAATATTAATTTACATTTAAATAGATTTGTTTTGAAAGATACATTATTTTTTATATTTGTTTTTTTAGGAAATATTTAGATTTTTTTTTTGAGGAAGAGAGAGACAGTATGTATCCCTCTTTCCTCTCCGCTAAGAATTTATTTAAAAAAAAATTATTTGTAACTTATATATTATATATATATTATATATATATATATATATATATATATATATATATATATTTGAAAGAAGGTAATTGTGGCGAACGCTCCGGAATCGATCTCCTGACCACTCGGGCCGCATGCATCTCTCTTAACCACTAGGCTAGAGGTCATTTGCGACTATATATATATATATATATATATATATATATATATATATATATATATATATATATATATATATATATATAATGCAAATAAACCAAAAATGCGAATAAACCGAAAATTGAATCGATTTAATTCCGCTCGGTTTGATTCGGTTATGGACTATTTCGATTTTGCTTATTTGATTTTGGTCGAATTCGATTTTCGGTTATTCAGTTGGTTTATAACGGAATTAACCAAATGCTAACCCCTGGTTCTTAGTATTGTAACTGCTCTTCTGAACGAGCATGTCATGTAAGTAAGATCCTGTAGAAATTCAACTAGCAAGGATGGGGTGGGCATCACATTAGAGTGCTCTTTTTGTACAACTCATTTGTACTTATAAGAGGCCAGCTTGTAGCCAGTGCCTAGTGGTCCAGTTCCAGTAGACTTGGAAACAGTGGAGAGCTTTTCTTTTCCTTTCCTTCGCTTTGCAAGTTCCAAAACATGTCAAATGACACAGGAAATGTGGCCCCTTTTCATCTCTTCTGCTGATTTGCCCCTCCAATCTTTTTTGCTGAAGCCAAAAAAAAAAAAAAACACAGAAGAACAACAAAAAAATGCAGCTTCTTTAACGTAATTTAAGGGTTGTGTTTGGTTTAGTTAGAAACAAATTATGAAAAATAAAATGGAATTTATCTATACAATATATCACTCTATAAGTTGATAACGGACTATTATAAGTGGTAAGACGATGTATTGTGCAACATGCGTCCCGTTGGAAGGTCACAAGTGATTAATTGTTTTCCTTGTCTCAAATAAAATTGTGGGTTTTAGTGGAGGTGAGTAGCCATTAGGATCTGTTTGGGATTTGGATCTCGTAACGCCTATATCTTGTAATATCCGGCAGAGATATTAACAATTTCTCGTGACAAATAATTTTTTGTACAGATATTTCACTATTTCATACAATCTACCTATTTGTATTGGCATAAACAAGTATTACGAAAATATGTTAGAAATGTTGATATCATCTTATTTAATTACGAAAATATTCTACCAAACTTAATGAACAGAAATATTTACTTTCACCATATAAAATAACTCACTTGACAAAAATTGCTATAATGAAATGTTATTTGTTAGCCTCTTCGGACAGCATCTTCATCAACAGGACTTGACTGATAACTCTTACTTACATATAAATGGTCGATAGTCACCGGTATTGACATCATGCATTGTCCTGCAATAAATAAGGAAATCTAAATAGGTTATATGGAAGCAAAGGTAGTCATCAACAGGACTTGACTGGTAACTCTTATTTACATATAAACAGTCGATAGTCACCGGTATTGACAACATGTATTGTCCTGCATGAAATAAAGAAAGTTGAAGAGGTTATATGGAAGCAAAGGTAATAATATGTTTTATTTCATTACTTATTAGACATAAGTAACTCAAGTACCTCATATGTGATTAGTTTTGTGGGAGCAAATACGTGTCCGGGCACAAATAGAAATATATATAAAATATAATATACGTGTGTTACGCGTTGTGCAATTGTTAGTATTATTTGTGTAGTAAACATAACGTAAAATATAATTATAATCTATATAATCTAGTGACATTGCACACACAATACATGAGCAACACGTTTTACAAATATTATACTATTTTATAAAGCAAAAAAACATAGCAAAAATAATTGAAAAATTAATATATTTTGATATAACTTTTGATTTTAGAAATGTTGATAGTTGACAAAGAAAGCAATCAAACAAACTTACTAAACACGAAAATCTAATTTAAAAAATTTGTTTGAATATGATTATAAACGATAAGTAACAAACGTTGACAATTTAAATCATAAATGAATTTGTTTGAATATGATTATTTTAAAAAATTGGATACATAAATAAAAAAATTATATTAAATTTATTGCATGTGCAACACATTATTTATTTATTTAAATCAAAATATCTATAATATTTAAATATGAATTTGGTAGATCGTTATATCAAGATCTACTAAATATTTTTTTAAATGTGAATAACTCGAATAATATCAAATTGTGAATAATTCGAATAATATTAAATCTTATACTTAAAAAATTCTAAAATAATATTTGAGAAATTTGAAGCATATTTTTACGTATTTTTATTTTCTTCTCTTCTTTCTATTCTTCATGTGGTAGATAAACCAAAATAAAAAAAAAACTAAAAAGAGAGAACAGTTAGAAAATTGATCAAAATAAACAAAATTGAAACATCTTGGACAAATTTTGTACAATTAATCTTTATAAAAATTTGGAGTACTTTGAACAATAATCATGATATTTATTTCGTTGAATTGTTTAGTGATCTCTCTGAAATAAAATGCATGTGACTATACGAAATAAAAATATCATTCTTTCAAATTTAATTACAACATGTACTGATCGTACAAAAAATTAAATTATGCCTCAGTGGTTGTATTATCTACACAGTATAAGAATCAATCAAAGTTAATTATGTTAGGGATCACAACGTCATAATAATATATCATTATATTATTTATTGACGCCAAATATATCGTTAATATTAACTATACACAATAAAACATCGTTTCAAATAATTGGCTTACATTCTCAAAATCCGACATGATAACCCAACCTTCAGCCTCAACCCAATGGTTCCTTCATACTTACAAACTCTATTAAATTGCATGTTCAAAATATGCAAGGACTATACCATGATAAATAAATAATACCTGAAGCATTCATGTCAACTTTATTCACAAAGCAATCCTCATTCCCATATCCAAAAGATATTAAAAATACAAACAAATCTCATATAGGAGTCATAGTATGTAGCAAAATAAAAAGGTATATGAAGAAATATGAACACATCCAACCAATTTTTTGTATAAAATAAAGTACTAACCTTGGTTTGGAAGAAACCAGCAAAGAAAAAGAAAGGAGAGCAGGAAAAAAAAAAAAGAGAGCGGAGGGGAAGGAAGAGAGGGGCGGAAAGGAAAGAGAGAGAGTAGGAGATAGATTGCGGTTATTCCACATTTTAGTTAGTTATTAGGAGGTTTAAATGAATAGGTAGCTAATTACATTTTTGTCCATAAATAATGAAACTTGTAAATAAGAAAGTTTTATTATAAATATATATTAACCATACCCCTACTATTCCAATTATATAATAGTATAGATTAGAGGATCCAAATTCGTACACTTCGACCCGTACGACGCACAAGCTTCCTACTCGAAGATCAGTGTCAGCCTTCTCCAAATGCTTAGATAGATCCTAAGACGAAATAGTTTGAAAGTTTGAAAATTCACTATACTACAGAGAATTTACAACCTCTTGGGTGGTAAGAAACAAATAAGCCTCTCCCTTATTTATAGTGCATCAAAGGGCTACATAAAATTTCTGAAAATAGAATATTCCAAGGATTATTTTAGATCCTAGATATTTCTAAGGAATATTCTAGAACATCTAGACGTCCATGGAGACTTCACGAATCTTCAAGAAAACTCTATTATATTCTGGAGGATTCCGGAAACTTCCAGCAAAATTTTGGTCCGTAAAGGATTATGCAGATCCATTTCGGTGGGAGAAATAATCTTGTGCGTGACATTCTCCCCCACATGTTTTGTCGACGCCTTCGTCGATGGGTGCACCGAGTCTCGGAACGACTTTCACTCTCGTAGGCTAGTCGCCTTGCGTCTTTTCTCTTCGTGCTTCTTTCCACACTTGTCTATCTTCTTCTTGAAGCAAACTGGCTTGTTGAAGCATTTGTGCAGAGGCTATGCCACGCCTTGGGCAAAGAGACCGTGCATGCTTTATGAAGCATTTGTGCGGGCGACGCCTATGAATTTGGCTAACTCTTAGCTTGTGGCGAATACCAACTTTTCTTCTCCCAAGCCACGGGACGAAGGACTGAGTGTCATTTTCAAAGCACGCTGTGCACCAACTCTAAGACGATCGTTTTGGACCTTTCCATATTCTAACTTAATTCGACCCGTCGGAATTATTCCCTTTAGCTATGTGGATTTGTCTCTTTTATTATCAAGCCTACTTGTGCAAGTTGAAAACATGCAATTTATTATGTGAAGGCTAAGATGAGGCAAGTTCACCGAAACTACCCCACCTGAGCAAGCGGTCTCCTCGACCGAGCGATATCTTCGAGCAGCCGTAGCAAGGCTAAGTCCGAACGCCGTGGCGTTTTGATTCCTCCGATTGACTGAGCGGGACGGGGCACTACATCATACACCACTCAGAAAAAGTTTCGTCCTCGAAACTAACTGAGTACTTACTTATTGACTTATCACTTTACTCAACATTCAAGAACTCTCGCACACACTACGCCTATGCGTTCCCTCAAATCCGAGCACGCTCGTGCTACCCACAATCTTTTCTTCAAAACTCATGATTTCAAAATCCTCGACACTTTTCCATTCCTCAAGTTTCACTTGATTCAACGTATCACTTAGTTGGATCGTGTACATATTCGTCCCCAAAATACATGCATTTCAGCCAAGCCTCGTGATAGAGAATCCAACATCACCACTCGAGTCGGATCGTGCACATATTCTGGCGTCCCTGATATAAGTGCATGTCAGCCGAGACTCGTGAGTGGTGCCTCCACAATTTTCTTCCACTTCGCACTCGGACGTTTGCCTAACCGCTAGGCTATGTCTTTTGGATAAAGTCATTCGTCAGTATTGGAATCGTAGTTCCCAAACAACAATATCAACACTGACCCCATCCTAAGGTCAAAACAAGTTGATAGTACGGGGTTTTCTACCCAAGCTCGCATCACTCTGATTTCTAAACATCGAGCATCGATTGCCTACACACATCCTGTCACGACCCGCACCCGATATACGGGTACGAATACGTGGGCCACGCCCAGCCTACGCCGCGGTATCGGCGGTAGAACGCTGTCAAGTATACTATACTAACTACAACATCTAAGAATCCATAACTAGAAATGTACTCATGTCACATCACGAAAACTAAGGAAGATAAGACAAGAATTAATAACAATATCACTAGAACAACTAGAATCTACAATAATCATAAGACATGAAAGATAAAGAAGGAACAACAAGACTAACTAAGGATAACTACCAGGCAAATCCCATAGAAGAATAGTGAGATCCACCTCAGCTAGCAACATCATGAAGTCCAATAATGAGGGCACAACTACTCCTAAAATTTGTCAACATATCCGGTCAGGATGGAACGAGTACATATATCTCATAACAGATCTCAAGATAGAATAAAAGCTATAAGGCTGTAAATAGAGCATATACAACGAATCATGGAGTGTACATATATGTATCATGGCATGGTAAGCTGTAGAGCTAGAGCTAGAACAAGAAAGTAGAACTGAATCATGGTATGTACACAAATCAAGGTAAGCTATATATCCAATGTGTGTGAGTAGCAGTTTCAACTTGTGATCGGCTTGGGTACCTGTCGAGAACCGGTCTGGCAAGTCATAAGTGCGGTATATGACTCACACTGTTCAAGAATGCAAGGGAATATGATCACAGGCATACGCTACTACTCCCCCTACCCCAACTGGTAGAATGGATCCAAACAAGACACGTCACTGTACGGGATTCTAATGAGAAGGTCGCGAACCTTCTCTAGAATCAGTGACCATATATTGAGCAAGAGCTACAAGGGAGCTTGCACAATACATCCCAACCTAAGAAGGAGAAACATCTCTCGTCGGGATCCAAGAATACCAATCCGTGAGAACCATGTGTCAGGAATAAGCATATCAACACTAAGTACATGAATCATAACAGTTATCAAAAATTGGGAATAAGTTATCAGAGAATGTACTCGCCTGGGGTCTTGCTGTCAATATGAATCAGGGTTCAGAGTAAAGCCACAGACCTAAAGATGAAATAATACAAGAGCTGATCAGGGTCAAAAGATTACTAACATCTAGGTCAAACTAAGACAAATTGGGTCAAGGTTGACGTACGATTGACTTTGGTCAACTGGTCAACTCTGGTCAACCCTAAGTCTAATCTAGGTTAAATAGGTCAATGGTTGACCTACAGTTGACTTTGGTCAAAAAGTCAACGTTGGTCAAGTCTGATCAAACCTAGGTCAACTGTTGACTCTACTTCGACGTCTAGTCAAAGTAGTCAACCATGGTCAATCTGGGTTAAAGCTATCTCTATAAACATCTACAAGGTCAACTTATGAATTTCGGTGATTTAGAAATCACTGAAATCGACGGGTCTCTAAAACAACCAAAAGGAGAAAATATTATAATAATAGGGTGACACAAAAAGGAAAAAATCTACAGATGTTGTCGGATGATAAAACTAACATCACCAACGTGTCCAGCATGGTCAAATCAGCTAGGATAGCCTGTCCAAAAGTCCAATTTGAACACAGGGGCAAAAAGGTAATTTTGGACCAAAATGATGTCCGCCGTAGGACACTTTGCACCGAAAAATGTGCCAAAATAAAAGTGCACAAAACCTAACAAATTATATGTCCACGAATCCAGAATGACGATGCGAACCCAACGGTATATCCAGAATTGGATTCCGTTGACCCGATCTCAAATTGGTCCGTTGATCGGGACATTGAAATCCGATTTGCACGGAAAAGCGTGTCAGAGCCAATGTCCTCAAAACTCAACAAATTATATGTCAACGAGTCCAGAATGACGATACGAACTCAACGGTATATCCGAAATTGGATTCCGATGAGCCGATCTCAAAATGACCCGTTGACCCGGATAATGGTATCCGACTTGCACCGAAATGCGTGCCGGAACCAATGTCCACTAAAACCTAGCAAATTATATGTCAACGAGTCCAGAATGACGATACGAACTCAATGGTATATCCGGAATTGGATTCCGATGAGCCAATCTCAAAATGATCCGTTGACCCGGATAATGGTATCCGACTTGCACCGAAATGCGTGCCGGAACCAATGTCCACTAAAACCTAGCAAATTATATGTCAACGAGTCTAGAATGACGATACGAACTCAACGGTATATTCGGAATTGGATTCCGATGAGCCGATCTCAAAATGATCCGTTGATCCAGAAAGTGGGACCCGTTCTGCACCGAAATGCGTGCCAGGGCCCACGTTCTCCAAATCAAGCAAAATTTATATGAAAACATGCCAGAACGACGCCACGAGTCTACTGGTGGTGTCAGAAATTGAATCCGGAGTCCCGGGTTCAAAAATGGAATTTTACAAGTGTAACACTAAGAATTCGAACGGCCAACTTTGGCGTCGAATTCGACCGACCTAACAAGCTCAAACTGAAATGAAATCTAAAGGGGGCAGGAAGAGGGTTATACCAGCTGTGCACCAGAACTGGTAGCGCACAAAACGGAGCTGCGACGACGAAGATACGAACCCGCGAAGTTGGCGTCACGAAACTGTCCAAAAATAGTTCAATTTAAAACGTCAACTTGGTGGCCAGTTTTGATGTATCAAACGACGAAATTAACGGTTCAAACTTGACAGAGGTGAAGAGGGATATACCGAGATTGAGACGGAGCAAGGAGTTCGCCGATCCAACTGTCGGATCTCCCAGAAAATGCGTACGAAGTCGCTGCGACGGAGCGCGAATTCTGGAAATTTTCCCGCGCGCGTCGACGGAACTCCGATTAAAACGATGAAATCGCCTAGACGGCGCATCTCGGAGGACGTTGGCCGCCTCAGGGGAGGTCTCCCAGCCTGCGCGCGGCCGTGAGGGGCTCGTCGGCGGCGGCAGTGGCCGGGGCGGCGCACGGCCGGCCGGTGCGCACGCGGACTGCTGTTGCGTCGCTGCTGTGATGTTGCAGCTGCTGCTACTGCATGGACCACGCGGGGGGCGCATGGTGGGGGCGGTTGTGCCCGGCGACGGCGGGGGCTGCACTGGCCTGGCGCGACGGCGCGGCCAGGAGCGGTGGTTGCGCTCGGGAGGAATGGAGAGAATGGAGATGGTGGTGTGTTTCATGGTGATGATGATGATGAAGATGATGATGAAGATGATGGTGATGATGATGATGATGGAGAAGGAGGAGGAGAAGAGGGATAGTCGGGGAGGAGCTCGGCCAGCCATGGGGGCTCGGCCAAGGGCTGTGGGGAGGAAGAAGGAAGTAGAGAGAGGAAGAGAGTGATTATGTGTGTGTAAAAAAAATTAATGAGAGAGGGAGGGTGAGAATGAGAGAGAAAATAGAGAGAGAGAGAAAATGTGTACGTATGTGAGAGGGGTGGGGGGTGCTGTCCTGTACGGGAAAGGGGGGGTGTAGGTGTGTAGGAGAGGAGAGAGAGAAAGAGAGATATTTGTTTATAGGTATATATATATATATATATATATATATATATATATATATATATATATATATATATATATATATATATATATAGGATATTTTATAAAGTGGAGAGAAAGAAAAGTAGATATTTAAAATAGGAAAAATAGGAAAATTATGTGGGGTATTTGGGCAGTCACGAGAGAACAATATGGAGCTTGGGTTCGTGTTCGGTCGAGCCGGGTCGGGCCAAAATCGGACAGGGGGCAATAATTGAATTAAAATGGGTATTTAAAATCATGGGCAAATAAGTAGTATGCGGGGGCTCAAATAAATGGGACACAAGTGGCAGGCGGGTAGTAGGCTTCGTGTGGGCCATGTCCCTATTTGGGGTCGACTAGGTTGGGTCGATGTCGGGTCCCGAAATTAAATTGGAAAATAAATCAGGTTTTACGGTAGATAATTAATTGGCCTAAATTGACCCGAAAGTTGTGCGAAGAAAATAAAGCACAAAATGGAGTGTCTGAGTGGGACACAAAGGTCATGGGTGAAGAGCGTCTCGAGTAGATCAGGCATGACAAGTTGGTTTCGAGAAAATAACAGGTCTGGTGCTCCTAAATTAAAAGTCACGGTAACGCGCATATGATGATCAAGGAAAAGAGTGGGAATTCAATTAATAATTAAATGGTCTAATATTGACCCGAACTTGCGCGAAGCAAAAAGGATACAAGGGAACAAGTTCGAGTGGGACACGATATATCAAAATGAAGATAATCTCGTCTACTACAAACTCCAAGAAGGAAGTTTCCAGAGACTGGCATCCCTGATGCTCTAGAATTCCAAGTCACGGTAAAGAGCATTAAATCAAATAATAATCAAATAATAATATCTGTTCAAAATAATTGATTTATAAAATTGAAAAAAAATAAGCCCAAAATTCAGGGGCTTACAATCCTACCCACCTTATAAAAATTTTGTCCTCGAAATTAAAGGTTGGTAGTGGGGTTAAAACATGATAGAAGATTTAGGCAATATTTTAGGCACGATTCAAGAATGACGAGTTTGCACGATCAAGAAAATCGATTTACAATTGTTCAGGCACGATGAGGGATTTGGCACGATAGAATCATGATATGAACAAAATTATATGTGCATGATTTCAGAAATAAGCCAAGTCATTGGGGCACAATTTTAGAGACGATTAAGAGAATCGAAGATATAATTGAAGTTCAAGTACGGGGTGATCTGTAGGACTTAGGTTGATGGAAATCAACCTGAAAGTCACACATGCTCGATCAAGATGAAAAGCTAACCATGACCAAAACAAGGTTTGGCATAGTTGAGATAAAATTTCAGACATAAACAAAATCGAAGTCAAGGTCTTATAGGCCCGATCAAGATTAAGGAGGATGATTAATAAAATCATGAAATACGATCCAAGTTCGAACGCGATTGAAATCGAAAATAGTCTAAGTTCACTTGGCACGATTTGAGGGTTAAGATTATCAAGATCATGAAAATCAAACTTAGATAGTCATGATCTAAAATAGGGCTAAGAGAAGCAAATGGAGAGAAAAATTTGAGAATAGCACGATTGAGATATAGATTTGATAGAAATCGGATTATAGGTCACATAAGCACGATCAAGATCCAAGTTCAGTTATGAAAGACGATAAAATCATGAATTCGAAATCAAAGTCCTAAAAGCACTATTAGGAAGGAACCCAAGTCACAAAGAAATTTGAAGTCATCTTGAGTCTAGTCAGCAATCAAGACTCTTTGGCACGATAAACAAGACGACCAAAATTGATTGGTCATGGACAGAAGAAAATCAAAATCTTAATAGTATCAAATTTTAAGAAACAGTTGAGATATAAACATTTCGAAATTTCCAGAGTTTTCAAGTGTAGATGTCAGATGTAGATATGAGATAGGTGATTGGTAAGATCAAGACATAGCTAAACAAGTCAAAGGAAATGATGGCAAGATGAGGAAATCATCATGCGATGGGAGAGAAAATAATGATAAACAAGAAATAATGGTAGGAATTATCTTGCTCAATTGGTAAAAGAAGTGAATCAACTTAAGATATGACCTGATAACCATACACGTCTATCCAAAATTATGTTACCAGAATTAACGTCACGCCAGTAAACATAGCTACAATAAATGATAGAGTCCATAACCAAGGTATACACCCTATAATCATGTCATCTAGATTCCTTACCACGCCAACCGGTATGGCTGAAAGAGAATCTAAATTCCATAACTAGGATAGTATATCCAAAATCAGGCTCCATGTCCTTGTCCCGCTAGCTAATATGACTGCGATAAATTCTAAACTCCATAAATAAAGTAGACACTTACTGTTCTCATCGTCCTCGTCCAATATATGTTTATCAGGATATCTTAACTCAATTCTTAAAAAGAATTATCCAAAACAAAATCAAAGGTCAACAACGAATATTTAAGATTTAAAATTCAACAAGTCAAGGGTAAGTTAATAGAAACAACGGAAATAACTTCCGAGATAGGGTTCAGAGGAAAATCTTAGAAAAAGTCCCAAGGGTATTACCTAGGTCAAGATAGTAAATGGTGGAATATAATCTAGAACAAACCTCGACCATGATACGAGGTTGGTAAATCATATTCTCTCCCCAACCTAGATGATATACAAGTCCAACTTATACCTTCCCCCTGGGGTCCACAAACTCATCCCGAGAAGGAATAAAGTTTGATACGGACAGATATTTCAGAAATCAGGACGAACGAAAACAAGTGGGAAAAGATTTGAAAGCCTTCGAAATAAGATTCCCAGGGATCATCTCTAGAATCTACCAAGAGTTCCTAATATGCGACTGAGTACAAAAATCCTAAAATATTCCATTACTCAACCTTAATCCTAGGGCAGGCTCGCAGTAGTACAGATAAGCTCAAGTACTACCACGACTTTGCATTAATTGCAAAGACTGACCTGCATGGGCCACCACTAAAAACGTGTTACGATCCGCACCCGGATATACGGGTACGAATACGTGGGCCACGCCCAGCCTATGCCGCGGTATCGACGGTAGAACGTTGTCAAGTATACTATACTAACTACAACATCTAAGAATCCATAACTAGAAATGTACTCATGTCACATCACGAAAACTAAGAAAGATAAGACAAGAATTAATAACAATATCACTAGAACAACTAGAATCTACAATAATCATAAGACATGAAAGATAAAGAAGGAACAACAAGACTAACTAAGGATAACTACCAGGCAACTCCCATAGAAGAATAGTGAGATCCACCTCAGCTAGCAACATCATGAAGTCCAATAATGAGGGCACAACTACTCCTAAAATTTGTCAACATATCCGGTCAGGATGGAACGAGTACATATATCTCATAACAGATCTCAAGATAGAATAAAAGCTATAAGGCTGTAAATAGAGCATATACAATGAATCATGGAGTGTACATATATGTATCATGGTATGGTAAGCTGTAGAGCTAGAGCTAGAACAAGAAAGTAGAACTGAATCATGGTATGTACACAAATCAAGGTAAGCCATATATCCAATGTGTGTGAGTAGCAGTTTCAACTTGTGATCGGCTTGGGTACCTGTCGAAAACCGGTCTGGCAAGTCATAAGTGCGGTATATGACTAACACTGTTCAAGAATGCAAGGGGATATGATCACATGCATACGCTACTACTCCTCCTACCCCAACTGGTAGAATGGATCCAAACAGGACACGTCACTGTACGGGATTCTAATGAGAAGGTCGCGAACCTTCTCTAGAATCAGTGACCATATATTGAGCAAGAGCTACAAGGGAGCTTGCACAATACATCCCAACCTAAGAAGAAGAAACATCTCTCGTCGGGATCCAAGAATACCAATCCGTGAGAACCATGTGTCAGGAATAAGCATATCAACACTAAGTACATGAATCATAACAGTTATCATAAATTGGGAATAAGTTATCAGAGAATGTACTCGCCTGGGGTCCTGCTGTCAATATGAATCAGGGTTCAGAGTAAAGCCACTGACCTAAAGATGAAATAATACAAGAGCTGATCAGGGTCAAAAGATATACTAACATCTAGGTCAAACTAAGACAAATTGGGTCAAGGTTGACGTACGGTTGACTTTGGTCAACTGGTCAACTCTGGTCAACCCTAAGTCTAATCTAGGTTAAATAGGTCAATGGTTGACCTACAGTTGACTTTGGTCAAAAAGTCAACGTTGGTCAAGTCTGATCAAACCTAGGTCAACTGTTGACTCTACTTCGACGTCTAGTCAAAGTAGTCAACCATGGTCAATCTGGGTTAAAGCTATCTCTATAAACATCAACAAGGTCAACTTATGAATTTCGGTGATTTAGAAATCACTGAAATCGACGGGTCTCTAAAACAACCAAAAGGAGAAAATATTATAATAATAGGATGACACAAAAAGGGAAGAAATCTACAGATGTTGTCGGATGATAAAACTAACATCACCAACGTGTCCAGAATGGTCAAATCAGCTAGGATAGCCTGTCCAAAAGTCCAATTTGGATACAGGGGCAAAAAGGTAATTTTGTGCCAAAATGATGTCCGCCGTTGGACACACTTTGCACCGAAAAATGTGCCAAAATAAAAGTGCACAAAACCTAACAAATTATATGTCCACGAATCCAGAATGACGATGCGAACCCAACGGTATATCCAGAATTGGATTCCGTTGACCCGATCTCAAATTGGTCCGTTGATCGGGACATTGAAATCTGATTTGCACGGAAAAGCATGTCAGAGCCAATGTCCTCAAAACTCCGCAAATTATATGTCAACGAGTCCAGAATGACGATACGAACTCAACGGTATATCCGGAATTGGATTCCGATGAGCCGATCACAAAATGACCCGTTGACCCGGATAATGGTATCCGACTTGCACCGAAATGCGTGCCGGAACCAATGTCCACTAAAACCTAGCAAATTATATGTCAACGAGTCCAGAATGACGATACGAACTCAACGGTATATCCGGAATTGGATTCCGATGAGCCGAATTCAAAATGACCCGTTGACCCGGATAATGGTATCCGACTTGCACCGAAATGCGTGCCGGAACCAATGTCCACTAAAACCTAGCAAATTATATGTCAACGAGTCTAGAATGAAGATACGAACTCAACGGTATATCCGGAATTGGATTCCGATGAGCCGATCTCAAAATGACCCGTTGACCCAGAAAGTGGGACCCGCTTTGTACCGAAATACGTGCCAGGGCCCACGTTCTCCAAATCAAGCAAAATTTATATGAAAACATGCCAGAATGACGCCACGAGTCTACTGGTGGTATCAGAAATTGAATCCGGAGTCCCGGGTTCAAAAATAGAATTTTACAAGTGCAACACTAAGAATTCGAACGTCCAACTTTGGCGTCGAATTCGACCGACCTAACAAGCTCAAACTGAAATGAAATCTAAAGGGGGCAGGAAGAGGGTTATGCCATCTGTGCATCGGACCTAGTAGCGCACAAAACGGAGCTACGATGACGAAGATACGAACCCGCGAAGTTGGCGTCACAAAACTGTCCAAAAATAGTTCAATTTAAAATGTCAACTTGGTGGCCAGTTTTGATGTATCAAACGACGAAATTAACGGTTCAAACTTGACATATATGAAGAGGGATATACCAAGATTGAGACGGATCAAGGAGTTCGCCGATCCAACGGTCGGATCTCCCAGAAAATGCGCGCGAAGTCGCTGCGACGGAGCGCGAATTCTGGAAATTTTTTCGCGCGCGCGTCGACGGAACTCCGACTAAAACGCTGAAATCGCCTAGACGGCGCATCCCGGAGGACGTTGTCCGCCACAGGGGAGGTCGCCCAGCCCGCGCACGGCCGTGGGGGGCTCGCCGGCGGCGGCGGTGGCCGGGGCGGCGCACGGCCGGCCGGTGCGCACGTGGACTGCTGTTGCGTCGCTGCTGTGATGTTGCAGCTGCTGCTGCTGCGTGGACCACGCGGGGGCACACGGTGGGGGCGGTTGTGCCCGGCGACGACGGGGGCTGCACTGGCCTGGCGCGGCGGCGTGGCCAAGAGCGGTGGTTGCGCTCGGGAGGAGTGGGGAGAATGGAGATGGTGGTGTGTTTCTTGGTGATGATGATGATGAAGATGATGGTGATGATGATGATGATGGAGAAGGAGGAGGAGAAGAGGGATAGTCGGGGAGGAGCTCGGCCAGCCATGGGGGCTCGGCCAAGGGCTGTGGGGAGGAAGGAGGAAGTAGAGAGAGGAAGAGAGTGATTATGTGTGTGTAAAAAAAATTAATAAGAGAGGGAGAGTGAGAATGAGAGAGAAAATAGAGAGAGAGAGAGAAAATGTGTACGTATGTGAGAGGGGTGGGGGGTGCTGTCCTGTACGGAAAAGGGGGGTGTAGGTGTGTAGGAGAGGAGAGAGAGAAAGAGAGATATTTGTTTATATATATATATATATATATATATATATATATATATATATATATATATATATATATATATATATATATATATATATAGGATATTTTATAAAGTGGAGAGAGAAAAAAGTAGATATTTAAAATAGAAAAAATAGGAAAATTATGTGGAGTATTTGGGTAGTCACGAAAGAACAATATGGAGCTTGGGTTCGGGTTCGGTCGAGCCGGGTCGGGCCAAAATCGGACAGGGGGCAATAATTGAATTAAAATGGATATTTAAAATCATGGGTAAATAAGTAGTATGCGGGGGCTCAAATAAATGGGACACAAGTGGCAGGCGGATAGTAGGCTTCGTGTGGGCCATGTCCCTATTTGGGGTCAACTAGGTTGGGTCGATGTCGGGTCCCGAAATTAAATTGGAAAATAAATCAGGTTTTACGGTAGATAATTAATTGGCCTAAATTGACCCGAAAGTTGTGCAAAGAAAATAAAGCACAAAATGGAGTGTCTGAGTAGGACACAAAGGTCATGGATGAAGAGCGTCTCGAGTAGATCAGGCATGATAAGTTGGTTTCGAGAAAATGACAGGTCTGGTGCTCCTAAATTAAAAGTCACGGTAACGCGCATATGATGATCAAGGAAAAGAGTGGGAATTCAATTAATAATTAAGTGGTCTAATATGACCCGAACTTGCGCGAAGCCAAAAGAATACAAGGGTACAAGTTCGAGTGGGACACGATATATCAAAATGAAGATAATCTCGTCTACTACAAACTCCAAGAAGGAAGTTTCCAGAGACTGGCATCCCTGATGCTCTAGAATTCCAAGTCACGGTAAAGAGCATTAAATCAAATAATAATCAAATAATAATATCTGTTCAAAATAATTGATTTATAAAATTAAAAAAAATAAGCCCAAAATTCAGGGGCTTACACATCCCAACATTTGTCGCACGGGGTCTGAGTCATTCAGCAAAGCAATCCTACGACAACTTACATTCAACTAATTCCACGACATCTCAATATCGTTTGTTCAATAAACCATCTTCGTATAGTCTATCTCTTCGAACACGTTCGACATAATCCGCCTGTCAATCCTTCTCGAATCAAACACGCTATGACACAAATTGTCGCTAACCAAAATTTCATATTCCACATTCCTAATTCATCTATTCCAATTCACGCAACCGACCACAAGTCGTCTAGCTTAACAATATGTTGCGTCCCGATCTCACGCGAGTCAGATTATCCACGGTGGGCACGAATCACCATGCACGCTCCCGCAGGATAATTATCCTCATCGGGACGTAACCCTTGCTTTGCGTCTAGACTAATTCATTCTCGATGTGCGGATTGGACCTACTCAATCCTCAAGTTTATTTCATTCATCAATCGTAAGTCTAAACATCCTCGAATTTTCCTTCGCATCAAACCGACAAGTCAAGACAATCAAGGTTGCCGCGTCCTGATTTTTCGAGTTCGATCATTCCCGCGACATGAATCACCATGTCAGTGCTTACGCGGAACGATCGCCTCAAATCCGACGCGACGCATGTGCGAGGCTAGAGTTGCGCTCGCACAAGACAAGAATGTCGACGCTGTGGTTATCCGCGTAACCATCAAAACACTTTCATTTTCATCCGGCATTCATCTCGATTAAAATCCTTAGTATAGCATCCAACCGAACAATAACACTTGCACGATCGTCATTCGCCGAGTCAGAGTACCCCCCGAGTTATCGTATAGCGATCTTTGATACGCCTCAATACCATCGACGATATGCGTAACCTGACGATCTTCCTTTGCAACCAATTTTGAGTCGTACGAATGATGCTATCGTCCAACTGGATAATCTCCTCGACATTCAATTCAAGTTCGATCATTATCCCTCGAATCATTCTCAACATCAATTTTTCTCAAACCCAAATTCACGTATCGTTCTTCCGTCTATCTTACGTCATCGACCAACGTATTCTCTCAATTCGCATCGTTCTTTGCTAAGTCAAATCATCGAGCAACATTCAATCCAATCCTTAGAGTCATTACGTAACTTCAAAATCAAACCTTTCATGCACGCTATCGTCTCGTCGTGCTAACTTTTTCTATACGATCCGTATCAATTTCCTCGATCAAGTCATCCATTCGTACACCCTAACTTTTCCTCGATTCGATTTCAACTACTCAACCATTTTCGTGTTTCATACCAGTGTAATCCTCAATCCCGTGCACGTTTCGTGCACGTCATTTCCAATTTGTTCGAATCCACTTATCAAACTTCATGACAACATCTCACTCAATCTAAGACTTTGTATATGTGCGACGCTTGCTGATAGACTCATTGATACCCCGAATCATCAATCGATCGATCGACATCCCTGAGGCTATCGCATACACCACCCAGGGTTGAAGTCATTCAACAAATCCTCAAAACTATCATTCGATTCACAATTGACTTCATCTGGTCCCGTTCGAACCATTCCTCGATTTCCAAGCATCTCATCTATATCGCACCGACGTTATCGTCGCTCGATAGTATCCCTATTGATAGTCATCCCGCTTACTCAATCAAGCTCAAATCATTCTCGTCCGACATAATTCGAATCCCGCACTCGACTTTTATAAGGTCGACGCAACTTTGGTGTATATGCCCAGCCCGACTTAGCCAACCGTGCTTACGCGAACCATCTTTTGTTTCTTTTCAAAAAATATTTTCCTACATCTTACAGAATAGATAGACTTATTGTATGGACATCCCGTGGGACATTTGAGAGAGAGCGCACCAACGATATCAACTATGCAGAAGCAACATTTCAGAGTTTGCATAAACAACGGAGTTAAAGAATTCAATCGATAGTCCAAGGACGTAAAGCCGTGCTCTGATACCATTATGTCACGCCCCGCTCCCGTAGGAGCGATCGTCCTCACTAAGGCGTGATGCCGTACGAGCCTAGATTGCGCTCGTGCAAGGCGGGTTCCATAACGGCCGATTTCAGCGACTGCGACAAGGTCGTCGCAGAGAAGTCCCAAACAGAAACATTGAATAATAGCAGCGAAATTTAGAACAAAACACAAGTTATACAAAGAAGCTCTTTATTGATATTGAAACAACGGTAACATTGGGGGCGCAAGGCCAACATTACAAGTCTCTCATGCTCACTCAAGCTCACATTACGAGTCACTCAGCTCTCTCTCTCTCATCTCTCAATACATTTGTCGATCCGGCGGAAGCTTCAAAAGGCGATGTCCATACATTATGTCCCGTATAAGTCTTTACTCCATGCGGTCGCGTGCTTCGAATTGCCAAGGAACTCCATGCCTCGATGCATCCAAGCGAGCTCCGCGCCACGAGCTTCTACCTGTGCCTGCACATGTAAACTATGTGGGTGTCAGTACTGAACTGTACTGGTGGAATGAGCTCCTCGTCCACCCATACAAACCCAACACGTTTGATTTACTTTGTGCAACATAGTTACTTCTTATCAATTGTCTTTCTAGTCTTGTCTTAGGATTATTTTAGGACCGACGCCTTGTCTGTTTTGTGTCTCTAGACCATCTCGTGCTTGCAACGACAACATTAACTCATACCTTGCCTCAAAAACCTTCTCATGCCAACAACGTTAACCTATCGAGTCGTGTTTGCCTTACGGCTTAAAATTAGAGACGCAACTATGCGATGAGGCTCCATTTTCGTGTGACCGTGCTACAAATCCTTTGTGCCGTACCTCGCAACTATGTACGACTCAACCATATCGCCGCCTCGCGGCCCTTGCTACTTTGATCACCAACTGACATCAAAACTTGTGCATCTTAGTGTCACTCAAACAACTTTGCCTTGCGGCGGTTTCCTGACTTAAACTCAACCAACTCAACCATAACCATGCAACTTATATGCCGACAACATAAGACTCGACGCCACATCTCGTGCCGAAGCATGTCGTCTACGTTGCAGCCAAATCTTAGGCCCAATATTTTGTGTTCCAACTGTACACACACATTCAACTCAACTTTCTTGATATACTACACTCAATACTCGACTCAATCCAAAGGCATACACGCGGATCGCCGTCCATGCCGACTCATCTATATGAACTAGTCACTAGGGCCCAGCCCTATAATGGACTCCCTTTTAGCTTTTGATTAGACGAACGCTCCTTGCCAGCGCGAGTAGCTAGCTCCGCTGTAAGTCCCCGACTAACCCGTGCGGTCATCCAGCACAGCTATGAATGTCTCTATCGCAACGGTTCCCCTGGGCCGCCGGGGTCGTCGTTCGAGAAACAGATTTTCTTTACCTTGTACAAGTTGTCCAATGACGATGCAAGACTCGACTCAAACTGACGTCTCACACAGTCAAAGCTACTTCTAGTGTCACCATCTCTTTCAGGGCTAAGTTCAACACATCTCACATCTGAGATCTTGCCTCGATGACCCGTAGTCGCGAGCATTCTTCTTTCTTGCCTCAACGACCCAGTCGTGACCATTCTTTCATTCTTACCTCGACGACCCAGTCGCGAGTATTCTTTCTTTCTTGCCCTATCATTTCACTCACTCAAGAACAACTATCGAAATACTTTCCAAACTCAATGACTCAACCATGGCCCGTGCCTTAAAACACTAAATTTGTGCCAACGTGTCTCAAACCAACTTGAAACTCTATATGACACCACCGCCCAAGTCATACTCTATATGACGGGCCTTACGATCGTGAGACTATGTGGTTATACCCGGCCGTAGAACTCAAAGGGTCGTGCCTGCTACTACTCCTAATAGCTTGGCGTAACTTGTATAACTTACTTCACAACAACTTGACGAGCAAAGGCTGTGTCAAGGCTTGTGTCATGGGAACGTGCCGTGCACGCATTCGACTTTGAACAACCAAGTTATTTGAGGTGCCTAGACTTATGCCACAAGCCGTGCAATACAACTTAACCCGTCGGCGAGCAGAGGCTATGATACGCCTTGGGCAAAGAGACCGTGCATGCTTTATGAAGCATTTGTGCGGGCGACGCCTATGAATTTGGCTAACTCTGAGCTTGTGGCGAATACCAACTTTTCCTTCTCCCAAGCCACGGGACGAAGTACTGAGTGTCATTTTCAAAGCATGATGTGCACCAACTCTAAGACGATCGTTTGGACCTTTCCATATTCTAACTCAATTCGACCCGTCAGGATTATTCCCTTTAGCTATGTGGATTCGTCTCTTTTATTATCAAGCCTACTTGTGCAAGTTAAAAACATGCGATTTATTATGTGAAGGCTAAGATGAGGCAAGTTTACCGAAACTATCCCACCTGAGCGAGCGGTCGCCTCGACCGAGCGATATCTTCGAGCAGCCGTTGCAAGGCTAAGTCCGAACGCCGTTGGCGTTTTGATTCCTCCGATTGACTGAACGGGACGGGGCACTACAGGCGGCCTCAGTGACATCGGTTCAGCATTCAACCCCGACACACCCTCAGCAGCAGAAGCAGAAGCACTCTTTCGCGGTGGGATGTTCACACTGCGGGAAGCCGGGGCATGTGGTGTCTGAGTGTCGCAGAGCACAGGGTTTGTAGTGCCCCGGACCACAGGGTTGGGAACTGTCCGAACAGGGGGAGTTCATTATCAGCTTTCTCTAGTCCTTCAGTTAGAGGACCAGCACCAGTCCAGCAGCAGCAGTAGTACCCGTTTCCGATGCCATTGCTGACGCAGGCCCAGGCATTCTAGCAGCAGAGACCGCAGCAGTATGCCTAAGCCCAAGTCCTGATCCAGAGCAGGCAGAGATATTTTCAGCATAGGGAGGCCCGCACCCAGAGGATATGGTCAAGTGCTGGCTTTGACCATGGAAGAAGAAGGGTTGGCACCAGGTAAGGTAGTGGCAGGTACTATTCTCGTCAACACCTTTCCAGCTTCCGTATTATTTGATTCTGGTGTCTCGCATTCATTTATGTCTGCACGATTCGCGACACGAATAGGATTGGAGCCCGAGTCATTATCAGTAAGGCTCAATATACTTACTGGTAACGGATTTATGGGAGTAGATAGAGTGTTTTCCTCGTGTCAGATCGTGGTTAGCAGTAGAGAATTCTCCGCTAGATTAATAGAGTTTCCGATGGCCGATTATGATGTGGTCTTAGGGATGGATTGATTGAGAGATCAGCATGCTATGATAGACTGCCATGTTGGCAGAGTTATTTGTAGCATTCCAGACGAGCCGAAGTTTTCTTTTTCTCGAGGCGAAGTTGAACCTTTCCCTCCAGTATTGCGGATGGCAGTAGCGACAGTGCAGTTACCCCGAATACTTGAAGAGTTTCCAGATGTTTTCCCAGAAGAGCTTCCAGGGATGTTGTCAGAGCGAGAGATCGAGTTCACCATCGACTTGATTCCCGGATCAGCCCCAGTGTCAGAGAGAGTCTACAGGATGGCGCCATCAGAGCTAGAGATATTGTACAAGATGATTGAAGAACTCAGAACCAAGAGATTCATTCGTGCTAGTGGATCACCTTGGGGAGCCCCGATGCTTCTTGTGTAAAAGAAGGATGGTACGTCCAGATTATGTGTCGACTATCGTACCTTGAACTCAGTGACAATCAACTCAAGGGAGCAGCAGTATTCTCAAAGATTGATTTGCGGTCATGATATCACCAGATCAGAGTCAGAGAGCAGGACATCCCGAAGACAGCTTTTAGATCCCGATATGGGCATTGGGAGTTCCTTGTTATGCCCTTTGGAGCAACCAATGCGCCAACCGTATTCATGGACCTCATGAATTGTATCTTCATGCCTTATTTGGATCAGTTCTTGATTGTGTTCCTAGACGACATCCTGGTCCACAGCAAGAGTGAGGCGGAGCATGAGCAGCATCTCAGAGTTGTTCTTCAAATTCTCAGAGAGCACTAGTTGTATGCCAAGTTTAGTAAATGCGAGTTCTGGCTCGATCGCATTTCGTACTTGGGTCATATCATCACCAGAGGAGGAGTAGAAGTGGATCCCCAGAAGATCGTGGCTATCGAGACGTGGCCAGTGCCCAGCACAGTTGCAGAAATTCGTAGCTTCCTTAGATTGGCCGGCTACTACCGGAGATTTGTTTCGGACTTTGCTCGGATTTCAGCGTCATTGACGCAGTTGACCCGCAAGGATGTGCAGTTTGCTTGTACAGCCGAGTGTCAGATGAGAAGTTGAAGCGAGGCTTGATGACGGCACCCATTCTCACGCTTCCAGATGGGACCGGGGGATTCTCAGTGTATTGTGATGCTTCAGACAGAGGCTTAGGATGTGTTCTGATGCAACATGGGAAGGTAATAGCTTATGCGTCATGTCAACTTCGTGATCATGAGAGGCTTAGGATGTATTTCTTATTCGCACCGGTGTGCTTGAGTCGCCAAATGCTCCACCTCGTTGCAAACTTCACATTCTCCGGATAGAACTGAGAGTTGATTTCCTCTTGAGATGCTTCCAAGTCTCTATCGAGCACAAATCCTTCTCTATTTTCATGCACATACGACGCCACCACAACATAACATTATCGGTAAGATAGAGTGAAACAATGTCTACCTTCTCGGCTTCATCATTGATGTACAATGCCTTAAGGTATCGCTCCGCGTTCCACAACAAGTTTTCTACTTCTTTAGCATCTCACTTGCCCCTGAAGAATTTTGGCTCGGAAATTTTTCTTCTTGGTGCCTCCCTACTCGAAGGTCCATCATTAGTAACGGTCTACAAAATTAATGACAACTTTGGTCTTGAGTTACACAAGCTTCCTACTCGAATTTAGTATTTTTGCCTACATTTTGTCACGAATTTAATATTTTTACCTACATTTTGACCCGTGTGTTACACAAGCTTCCTACTCGAAGATCCGAGCCAACATTTTCCAATGCTTAGCTAGATCACTACGACGAAAATGAGAACAATGTGGAGCAAAAGAGAGACTGGAAGATTGAAAATTTCACTATACTATAGAGTGTCTACAAATTCTAGGGTGGTGAGGAACAAATGAGTTTTTTCCTTATTTATAGTGTCTCAAACGACTTATATGAAACTTCTGAAAACGGAATATTGTAGGAATTATTCATTTATTCTAGGTCATAGATATTTCTACGGAATACTCTAGAACATCTAGAAGGTTATAGAAACTTCATGAATCTTCAAGAAGACTCCATCACCATTTTGAATATTCCAGAAGCCTCCAGCAAAATCCTGGTCCAGCAAAACTCCGGTCCGTGGAGTGTTATGTAGGTCATCTCGGTGGAACAAAAAAAATCTTGTGGGTGATAATATACCAAATTAAAAAAAAAAACATAATCAGTTGGAATTGGATTTTAATACTCCACCAACGAACAAAAAAAAGTAATTATTATGGGTCGGCCCACGATGATAATGTATATTTTTGTTCCCCATCGAAATTTCATTCCATGACATTAGTGTCAAACAAGCGGATGTTTTCTTCTTAGTGCGTTTCCATGTTGCTTCTTTTCTACGTAATTACCTATTTGCTTCCAAGAAATATTTCCTTTTTTTTTGTTACAGAGGTTTTTTTTTTCAGAAAATTTCATATAGCATTAAAGTTCGAAGGAATTGTGCAGAGAGCATAAAGTGTGAAAAATCCTAAAAAGTGAATCAAATTGTCCAAGAAAACCACATAGTCAACAATGTTTTCCTTGA
The DNA here is from genome assembly GCA_029216955.1 of Iris pallida. NCBI lineage: Eukaryota > Viridiplantae > Streptophyta > Magnoliopsida > Asparagales > Iridaceae > Iris > Iris pallida. Next base: position 2,950,819 of record JANAVB010022200.1, read on the forward strand.
GGGTCGTGCAAAAAATAATCAGAATAAACGCTATAGGTTATGGCCTTACTTAGGGTCTGTTTGGTTCGATATAGGTGCATGAAAGTATGAAAGTGGTACTTTTATGAGGTGTAACTTATTTTACTTACAATACATTTCACATTTCAAAATGTGTTTGGATATAATACTTTTTGTCTGCTGCAAGTAGAAGAAAAATGAGTTTGGTGTTTGGATGATTGTTGTAAGTGGAAAAAAAATAGTTCGATTGTTTGGATGGTAAGTAGATATTGGAGTTGGAGATATGGTAACTAATAATTAAATTAATTACCATTATTATTATTATTATTATTATTATTATTATTATTATTATTACCACAAACTCTCCTCCGCACATTAAAATTAAATTAATAATAATAATAATAATAATAATAATAATAATAATAATAGTTATGGAAATTTTTTATTATTATTACCACAAACTCTCATTCACACATTATAATAATAAATTTCCATAACTATTAATTTGTTAAAAATTTAATTATAAACACATGCCCATTAAAAAAAATGATAACTCATTTTGTTATTAGTGTAAATAATCCTTGTTGGGTTATTTACACTAAACTCATTTTGTTATTATAAACATAGGGGTAGTTAGTGTAAATAACCCTTGGATTTTTATTCTTAACATGGTTTGGTTTGGTTTTTTTTACCATGTATGAGTTGTGTAATTGTATATGATTAAGAAAATCCGAAGGTCCTAAAATTTTTAACCTTCGTAAACCTTCCTAAATGTAATTAGGGGTGAACATTCGGTTTATTTAGTTTTAACAAAATAATTAAAATCGAGTAAATCTATATTCTAAAATTCAGAACCCAAACTGAACCGTACCAAATAAACGATTCGATTTGTTCGGTTGGCTATTTATATTGTTTAGATAGTCCGATCATAGTTAAATTATATTAAAAATTATAATTTTTACATATAATTTATTGTATTTCAAAATTGTGTCCAAGGTTGAACTTTAAAACATATACATATAATTGTTGTTTCAAAGTTTACACATTTTTAATCACAAAATATGTATAGAATTGAGGGTATTTACATTCCATAAGTCTTATTCAATTTTCGGTTTTGAACCGAAATCAAAATCCAAACCGAATAATATTTTTTAGTATTTTTAAAATCGAAATCGAACCGATATTTTAAAACCGAAGCGAATATCTTATTCGATTAGATTCAGTTCGATTTTCGGTTCAAAATCGAATAACCCTCACCCCTATATATTATTAATATAAAATATCTATTTTTGGAAAATCATATTATTTCTGATGCGAGTATTGAATTAGTAGGCAACTAACATTTTAGAAACAGAAAGGATGTTGGCAATGCAACTAGCTCAAAAGCAATTGGAGAAAGCCAGAATTTCAGCATTAGGAACGTTACGGCGTATGTGACTCTCTTTTATTTCCTTTTTAAAACAGATTTCCAAAAATAAAGGCAAAGAGGATTTTTTTTTTTTTTTTTTTTTTTTTTAAACACGATCGTCCATACACCTTCCCTCGAGAACCCCGATGCCTGCGCAAAATTTGCTTAAGTATAACTAATACATATGTTGTTAAAGTTACATATATTTCATACTATTTAAAACGAACAAATAATAGTTTTCTAATTTTTTATCGAACTCGAGTGGCTCTTGTGATTACCGAGAAGAGTTATAAAACTCCGGCTCGTAGCGAAAGATTAGTGGATCGAGCCACAAGAACATATTATCAATACAGCATGCATAAAGTCCCATGCGTATCGTCGGACATCTCAAAAAAAAAAATAGTTTTCTTATTTTATATGTATAATTAATTTTTTAAATTTTTTTACTACTTCAAAAGAACATGATTCTCTTTAATTTTTTTATATACATAATTATCTAACAATTTAAAATTTTAATAAAAAATTAGTAAATATAGATAAAACTATTTTTAGAACAAGAATTTTCAGGATAAAGTATTATTTTTTTATATTATATAGTAGTATAGATTTTCTTTCTTTTACTGCAGTAAAATATTTCTAGAATCATCCATCCTGCTTTTCCATATATCTTTCATATTACTCTTACGGCTAGTTAGTTATTTTGCATTAAAAAATTATTTTTAAGTACAATTACATATTACTTGAATGTTTACACTCGTTTCGTTTTTACTGTTCTTTTTATTTTTTTAACAAGAATAACTATTACTGGCAGGATTGTGATTTCATTGCTGAATCACTCAGGAAAAAGAGCTTTAGTGGCTAAGAAGAGGTGAAGTTAAAAAAAGAGGACTAATTTATTCCACATTTCAATATAGCTCTTGAATATTTTTTTGGCATCGCAATTTTTTTACGTTCGATTTTGACATTACATTTTCATAAATTATTTTTGTAAAACAGTTTTTGTCAATTTTAAAACATATCAAGACTACTTAAAAGAAATATTATAATACAAAAGAGCAATTTAAATACATGTATTATCAGCTATTTTTTTACACTTTTTTCAATGAGATTTAAAATTAAAAAATAGTTTATAAATTTTGGATGTTCAAATTAAACAGTATTAAAAATATTAGTGCTATTCGAATACTTTATTCTTAAAAAAAATAAGATGAACTTGCCGGGAAGGAATTAGACAAGGGGTCATGAGTGAAGTATAAAAGGACAGAAATTAAAGGATGGAAAAGTCATGGCTCATCAATCATCACCATCACGAAATTATGAAGAAAGACTTTCTTTTATTTTCTCTTTTTCTCCCAGAAATTTATAAGAAAGTGACGAGCACAGTGATCAATTAGGACAGCTGCATGTGAAACACAGCAAGATCCATGAATAGAATGGTCAACATTAAACCAACCTGATTATGTGAACAAGACAAAAGAGTTTGGAAATAACCGAGTCCCCACTTCGTAATTCAAAACCCTGAAAGTGACTCGCAATGGAGAAATTATTTCAGTGTGTCGGTATTACCACATGATTAACATAACACATCATAAAAAAGCAAACGGAACATTCATATAGTTTGAAATTACAGAGACTGCCTATACTTTGAAATTAACTAAAGGGACAATTCATATAATTTATATTTTCAATAGAAACTTGGAAACCGGCCGTTCCACTAAATAATTTTTTTTTCTCAATGTGAATCTTTCAAAATTTTACGACCTGAGTTTGAAAACTTCCACCCCATGTTTTTTGACTTTATTTCGTTATGTTTCTATTGTTGATGCTCACCCGCATACTAAATATGTTGAAAGTGGTTATTTTTCCATTGTATTAGTGGTACGCAGCTCATCACTTTATAAATAAGACTCAATAAACATATATATTTGTTATCTTAATCTATCTTAACACATTTATATATAGATAGTTGATATTTATATAATTTTTTTCATTCTCATTAGTTTAGACGTAAGATGTAATATACAAATGCAAAAATATTCTTTCCATCTTGTTCATTTACAAGAATATTCCTTTGATCTTGTTCATTTAGGAGATGAGAATACATAAATTTGTTTTCAAAATTCAATATGTTAAAAAAATCTCAATCGTATCACAGTATTTGAATAATTGAGCTATAAGAAAACTTTCATGTGTCTTCTTTTCACTTGGCCTAGCCGTCACAGTCTAACCACCACGGTACGTATATCTCTCACTTAAAAGAATTTTTTATTTCTTTTGAACATATATCTAAAGTCCTATAAATATATTTATAACAGAATTAAATTTAAATATATTTAATATTTATATTATATTTAAACTAACTACAAGGTATTATCTATATATATATACTTGTTGTGGTGACCTGGATTCGAGTATCTTCTTAGGCATGCTTGTCACCTAAGCCCCAGTAAAAATTATCTATGTATAATTTAAAATTTTATCTAATTTTTTAGGCTAAATTTTAACTTGATATCCTAAACTTCGAAAATAGGCAACTCAATTCCCCGAAATTTATGGAGCACGCGGGCGTGAAGTGCCGGAGCGCGCGAAAAGGCAACGATAGAGCACGCTGGCTGGAGGAGGTGCGGGGGGGGTGGGGGGGGGGGGGGGGGGGTGGGTGGGGGGTTGCTGCCGTTGGAAAAGAGATGTTGAAGAGTGGGGGTCTTTTTGGAAAAAAAATAATTAGGGTATTAAGTTGCCAAATATGAATAGCTGAGGGTATCAAGTTGAAATTTAGCCAATTTTTTAATATTATCAGAAGAAAACAGATTACATGAACATATGATTAGTCAAAAAAAAAAATCCACATAATAAAAAAAATTCTATCTTACTGTTTAACTAACTAATATTATCTAACTATAAAAAAATATTTAGCTTGTGTGGTTAATGTGGAAGGTATTCTTCTTGGCTGTGTGGGTTTGATTCTACGAAAAAGCGTTATTTGTAAAAAATATCTCATTTAAAGTTTTCAATCATTTTTGTACGTATGTGTAACGCACATACATGTTACTAGTATATATAAAAGTTAAAAAGAAAACTAATTAAGTAATGGTCGGGAGATGTGAGAAATTACTTAAAAAAAAAAAAAAAACTAATTAAGTCTAGACACGTTTGTAAAAACATTTATTAGAATCAAAGGACCAACAAATGATTTCTAAGTCAATACCTCCATCAATAAATAACGTCATTAAACAATAAAACAATTCAAACCATACATGTTACTAGTATATATATAAGTTAAAAAAAAAAACTAATTAAGTAATGGTCGGGAGATGTGAGAAATAACTAAAAAAGAAAAAAGAAAAAAAACCTAATTAAGTCTAGACACGTTTGTAAAAACATTTATTAGAATCAAAGGACCAACCAATGATTTCTAGTCAATACCTCCATCAATAAATAACGTCATTAAACAATAAAACAATTCAAATTTAAATGATAAAACCACGAGTCATGTTGTAGGGTGGTCCGTCCGATTTTGACAAGATTTGATTGGTTCGATCCGGGATGCAGAGCAAATCCCAAATCCACTTCGGCCGGGTTGAACTGTATTCCGACAATTTTTTTCAAATGGCTTTGAGGCACATGTGCCTTTGCCCACTATTTCAAAAAGTAATTAAAAATTAAATAGCAATGAAAATAAAATAAAATGAGTGATTAAAAATTGATTTAATTGAAAATTTTCATTAACTGAGACAAACTGTACATCTTATTTTGTTTATTTACATGGTATATCCTATTATTGCTATATATTGTTTCTTGATACAATTTGTGTTTTGTATTTCGGTTCTCAGCCTCTCCTTGGCCTTCATTTGTGATACTTGCTATTAAAAATCGACCCCTCTAATTTTGTATGGCTAGATAGCATAGCCAAGTCCACGGATCTATTGCTACTTTTGTTCAATTTCGATATTGGGTCATACAAAATCAGATGTGTCAACTCCTAATAGCAAAGTACTATAAAAAATTGAAGGGAAGTTGAAAACAAGAACGCACAACACAACTCAACAAGCACTAATCTAACAATAAATCATATATGATATATTATAAATATGATAAGCAAAACAACTAATTTCTAACGTGATAATTGTGACTACATAAGTTTATAGCACTAATAGCTAACTAAATTAATATATATTTTCTTGTCTTATTTTTGTAAGTAAGAGGGTACATACTAGGTACGACTATCTAAATACATATATAGTGCTCAGCCGTTGTTAGTTTCACATGAATGGTTTTACACAATTCATGCATTTAACAAGTTGCACTTATGAGTCCTACTTAGGATTGTAACATTCTCATTATAAATCTTCTTAAAGCGTTTCCAAATATTGGAACAATTGTGATGACGAGGTCTTCCTCCTTCGTTGCCTTGTACCCCCCTACGGATGCACCAGTTCAAGTTGTAGATCTTGTGATTGCTGCAGTGGTTGTTCATTATCCATGATTTATATATTGCATAATGAAGAAGTTACTATTTCACCAGAGAGAACAAATTATTGATTGAAGTATTAGAAGAGACCAGAAAGAATTATTATTATTTTGATAAATTTGGTTGAATAAATTTATATCTATAGAGATTTTTTGGTGGCGAATAAACATATATCATTGGAATATAGTTATTATAGTGATATTTTGGCTATATTCAACAATATCATCAAAATATTTATAATTAACGTTCATAAATGACTAAATTATTGGGATATTTTTTAAAAAAGATCAAGCTACCCTTATAATGGCTGTTGAGGGATATGACCAAATTACCTCTGTAACATCTAAATAACGGAAGGGGATAGAGTGTGTGAACTAGAGGTGAGCGTTTAGTTTAAATGGTTCAACCGAATCGAAATAGAAAAAATTGAATAAACAAAAAAAGAAAAAAAAATCTAGAAATCCAAAACTAATTGAAGTTAGCCATAACCGAACTGATAGTCGATTATGTTTGGTTTGAAGTTTTTATTGTTATTTAATGAATCGTATCCAAATTTATGATTGTGGTTAAACTATATCAATTTTTTTACATATGTTTCTTGTATTTCAAGGTTGTGCTGAATGTTGGATAGTTGTTAAATTATCAAAATTGAATTTTAAAACACATAAATAGAATTATTATTTTCAAAGTATGTACATTTTTAATCATAAAATATGAATGAAATTGAAGATATTTAACAATTATATAAATCCTATTTGGTTTTCAGTTTTGAATCGAAACCGAATAAGAAATATGAATTTTTTCAAAGCCAAAACAAGCCGACTTTTTCCCAACTGAACCGAGCAAATTCGAAAAATGCTCATCCCTATTGTTAACTGGTCGTGGAGGAGGAAATCTGACCTGACTAGGTTGGACGACCGGTCTGGTCTTGGTCGCGCCAGGGTATATGGCAACAAAACCATTTCCGACCCAAATTTTGGTTAGATCGCTTGGCCTTTGACCGGACTTGAACTTGCCCAACCTAAATTTGACCAAACCGATCTCAGACCAGATTTCGGACCGGCCGCCCACTTTCACATCTATGACAGCAAAAGGGCATAAAAGAGAAATCCCAACAAAAGCAAGTCAACTCATAGCCCAACCCCTTTATTTAGAATCCCATCCCCCATTCCAGACACTCAAGAATAGAAGTAATTTCCACAGGAACATTTTTACAAACACTCTGTAAACACAAAACTTGAGCTCATTTCTTCAAACACATCCCCCATGCTTCTGTAGATCCCAAAAGAAAAATGGAGAAGAGTCCACACGCATCGTCTCCTTCTTCCTCTCCCAACAGCAGCACCACCAGCAACAACAATAGCGCCAGCGCTGTCGCGGCGGCGAATTTACCGCCGCTGACGCCAAAGTCCCCGATCCCGAACCCCTATCCGACCACTTTCGTCCAGGCCGACACCCAGTCGTTCAAGCAGGTTGTCCAGATGCTCACCGGCTCCGCCGAGACCGCGGCGAAGCGCGCCGCCGCGGCCAGCCATGCGCATAGCCCGAGCACGAACCACCACCCGATCCCATCCCTCAGCCGCGCCAAGAAGCCGGCCTTCAAGCTGTACGAGCGGCGGCCGAGCATGAAGAACCTCAAGATGATCGGCCCGCTGGTCCCTTCCTTCATGGGCTCGACCAACCGAAACTCGCCGGCAGCAGCGGCGAGGAGCCCGCTCTCGCCGAGCGTCCTCGACTTCCCCTCGCTCGCGCTGAGCCCCGTCACGCCGCTCGACATGGCGGCGGCGGCGGCGACGACGCCGGAGGAGCGGGCGATCGCGGAGAAGGGGTACTACCTGCACCCGTCCCCGAGGCCCGCCACGCCGAGGGGCTCCGAGCCGCCCCGGCTGCTGCCGCTGTTCCCTGTCACCTCGCTGCAGGCGGACTCGGCTTGAGTTGCCGTGTCCGTGTCCGTGTCCGTGTCCGGTAACAACACTCACTAAATGTTGTATTTTTTTTTTTCTTTCTCTCCCTCTCTCCAGTTGTAGCCATTGGATTGTTGGTTGGATCATGAAATTAATTACTTGTTTCGATTGATTGATCACTATTTTCTTTCTTTTCTTTTCTTTTTTAAATTTTAACAGTTAATTACTTGATTTAGTTTGTTGTAGATTCTACTTTTACAGTTGGGGTGTTTGTTTGCCCGAACATTACGTCAACTGTAATGAAACACTGACAGCTAATTTGCGGAATATAAATACAACGTGCAAAAGAACAAGGATCGTGAAGGTTGAGTTGGGTTGCACATGGGCAGAGCCGAGCCGAGCCGAGCTTGAATATAATAAGGCTGCGCTAGCGAATCCAATGGACACTGGACAATAGTGTTGGCTATAGATAATAGTAAAAGTGTTATTTACAACACGGATATGCTACTTTTAAATTTATGGAACTCGAGTGACTCTTGTGGTTATAGAGGAGAAGTATAAGATCCTAATTTGATAGAGAAAGGTCAATGGACAGAGCCACAGGGGTTGTGGGCTCAACATGATGCAATGTAACATACATAAAGTCCCGTGCATATTGTCGGACATCTCAACAAAATATTAATAATAATTATACTAACTAGTCCTTTCTTAAAAAAAAATAAAATAAAATTAAGAGTAGTTAGTGTTACAATTTTCTTTTATATTTTAGAGTAGTGTTATCCCATGTAATAAACATAAAATATGAAAATAGTGAGTGTAATTAGTTTAAATGTAAGGACGCCATGTATTATAAAACCAAAATTTAGAAATAGTTAGTGTAAATAATCCTAAAAGTAATTATGAATAATCTCATGGAGGCGGCGACGGGAATAACCCAAACATAGTCATAATGTGAGCAAATGTAGATCTATAACTTAAAGGTGAGAAGGCCAAGAGCACAAGAACACTTCTTCTTCTTCTTCTTTTTTTTTTTTTTTCTTTTTTATATGTTTAAGAGAAAACTCATATATATAATAGTTATATTTCAAAATTTTGAAAAGTTATAATAAGTTCTTTAAAATATTACAAAAGTTAGAGGCAATATTGCCTCGGAACTGGCCAAGATGATATGGGCAACCGTCCCAGGCCTCTATCTCAATAGATAAGACTTTCAAATATGACTCAAGGTTAATTACTAGTCGAACCAAATCTTGAAATAAGAATATTCGAACACTCTAAACTTACTTAAGTAGAACTCTATAGTTATTACTTTAGTAGAAAGACCGCTTAAAAATGACCTATGCCCACTTATACATAGTGAGTTTATTAACCAAATTGACAATAATATGATTCGAACCATAGTTCAAAAAAATGTATTCAGAGAGTCACATTCTGAGACCAACTGGTTAACTTGTTATTTTTGTTCAACTATCTTTATTATTCTAAGAGTTGTACTTTTGTCTCCAAATAATTTTATTTTTATTTGAATTGTTTGTCTGTTAGAAAAAAAAACATTAGTAAAATTACTCAATTATTTATTATTATTATTATTATTATTATTATTATTATTATTATTATTATTTGTTATGTTTTTAAGATATTGTATTTTTAAAATTGATTGATAAAATTATTATTGAAAAAAATCATAAAATTTATTTTAAAAAATTAGGAGTTTTTTTTATTTAATCGAGACTTGGCTTTTAAATTCAGTCATTGGCCTTGCATCCCTACTAGTGTAGCATAGTCCCTGGTGTAAAACTTTGAAACATATGTCAGTATCAAAGTTTTGATATAGTTACTGTATGACAGTGGACTCCACTCTCTCTTTGTAAATCGTGTGTGTGTGTGTGTCTCAGAATCCATATATATATATATATATATATATATATATATATATATATATATATATATATATATATATATATATTCTGAGCCACCGGATCTAGGGTTTCCCCCTTCTAACCTCCCCAAGGAAGACGGCGGGGAAGCCAGCCATGAAGCCGAGGTTAGAGAAGAAGGAGAAAGAAGCGGTCAAGAAGGAAGAGGCATGGCCAGAGGATGGACAACAGTGGACAAGCGGCGTCGACAAAAGCCGACGTGGGAGAAGGATCGGCTGCAACGAGAGGATGGACAGAGTTCTAGAGGTTGGTCGCATAGGCCCCGATATGCATAGGCCCCGATATGGGCAGCGTGGTCCGGCTCATCAAGAGCCGCCTAACCCACATAGAAGCGGTACCCAGAGATCTCATGGGTCCCGAGAGGAGGAAGTATGGAGGCGTAACAGGAGAACTACTGCTATGTCAAATCCTAATACAAAAAGAACAAGCCTTGCTCAATGGAGAGGGGCTGAGAGGCCGAAGGGGGAATTGGTACCTGAAGACCCCATCCGTGGGAGAGCTACGACTAGCAGAGGCGGACAATCCCCACCCGTATCGTGGGCTGAGTTGTGCAAACCTACAAAGAATCAAGAAGAGACGGACCTGCAATATATTGAACCGAGTATTATCAATGGCATGAAGATAGTCGAGATAACAGATGATGACCTACAAGAAACTCGGGAATACTTGAAGAACACTCTCATTCTATATGTTATGGGGAACCGTCCTTTCTATGGGCAACTACGGGCTTATGCGCTCCGCAAGTGGCGACCTAAAGGAGATATGGAACTGTATTCGAGAGAGAACGGTTTCTATTTTGCTAAATTTGCATTAGAATAGGACCTGGAGCGAGTCCTAGAGGGAGGTCCGTGGACCTTTGATGGCCGACTGGTGGTTCTGAAAAGATGGAGGCCGGAGTCGAACTTCGAGAAAGATAGACTTACATCAGTTCCTATTTGGATTCGTCTTCCATGGCTCTCGCCACAATTATGGAGTATCCCTTCTATCATGAAAATAGCAAGCATGGTCGGGACGCCCATTAGAACGGATATCCTTACAGCACGCCGTCAACGGCTCTCCTTTGCACGGGTATTCGTGGAAATAACGGTGAATGATGTATTGCCAAGGAAAGTGGAGATCCCTAACGGCAATTGGATCGAGCAAGACATCGGCTATGAATGGGTTCCTCCTTCATGTGATAACTGCAAGTGTTTTGGGCACACCAAGGTACAATGCAAGGAACCAGCGTCGGCCAGAGAGGAGGAAGTAGAACAAAGGGCAGGACAGGACCCAGAAGAAGAACATCACGAAGAGAAGAACATAGATATTCCAGACGAGCTCCAGGAGGCCAATCCATACGGTCACAAGGAGCCAGCAAAGGAGCATATGGCTGATAGCCTGGAGAGAATACAACCATCCATCCTCGGAAAGCGGAATGGGCCAGAAGATTGGGCTACGGATCCGGATATGTCAACGACATTGGTCATTTTTGAAGAAGTAGGGAGAGATAGACGGGGAGCTCAAAGCTCCCAGGTGACCGGTAGTATAGACAGAGATACACTCCAGGGACAGGGAACATCTAGTCAAGATAGGGCGGCCAAGAAGGTGGCAATATTGGCTCCCTCGCTAGTTTCGCAGTCCGTTCGGACGAGTTGGGACTCGTCTAAGGAAGGTATCCCCCAAGGGAACAAGGAGTTGACCAAGGAGAACCATGCATGGCGACGTCGTGTGGAGGAGATGACTGGGATTGGTAGTTCCACATCCAATAATCCCACTAACGAATTGAATAACGCAACCCCTCCTAGTCCCAGGGGGTTCCGCGAACTACCAGGGGACACCCACAATAGATAACCCATGTCTATCATAACATGGAATGTGAGGGGGGCTAATTCGGTGGGACGGTGGCGAGAGATTCTCAACGTGGTGCGCAGTAACAAATGTTCGATTGTTTCTATCCTATAAAGCAAAGTAAAGAAGGAAGATAGAATTCGCGAAAGGACTCTGGCGCAATGGGACAGTGTACACAACATGGAGGAATGAGGGGTGGCGCGCATCTGGACTCTATGGGATACGCAACTCTGGCATTGTCATGTAAAATTCAAATCTGATCAACTTTTACTTTTGTTTCTTACTAACAAAGGTGGACTGGAAGTGGCTCTGGGAGTTGTATATGACCAGAATGATCGAGCTCAGAGATTTCATCTCTGGAAGGATATCACAAAAATCTCGACTAAAATAGATGATAAATTCTCGCTAGTTTTCTGTGGGGATTTCAATGTTATGCAGTCAAAAAGTGAGAAGATGGGAGGACGCCAAGTCCCTGCACCTATTTTGGCTGACTTCAAGGACTGCCTCCTCAGTTCGGGCCTTGTATGCATGGAGCGTACGGTATCTATCTGGACATGGAGTAATAGCTCTCCACGAATAAAGTTGTATGTCAATTGGATCGAGCACTGTGCAATACCAGGTGGCTCGATGCCACGACCCGTTACCCAAATTGTTGGGCCGGGCCGAGCCATGTCCAGTCTACGCTTGGTTAAAGCGCAGTAAGCTGTTCTAGAATAAACAATAAAGGATCTAAGCAGCTAACAGTTCTAAAACCATACTTAAAGTTCATCACAACACAGTATCTATAAGCGAAGGTAACATGAGCACAGACTTAATAATACATAACCAAAGTATCTAACTGGAGACAAAGTCCAGTATCCAAATATAAGTAGAGACCAAAATCTAAGTCACAAAACACAAGAAAGATAACTAAGCAAGGTTTCCCGCTGGGGCCTCTTCTGGAGCTAAGGTCAGGTCCCCAATGCAGTACCATAATATGTAACATAGCGTTTTCCTCTTCGAAAAGTATACCTACAACGTTATCCTGTCAGGACGGGAGCAAGTACAACCTCTACAACTAAAGTATTGAACATATAATGAAAGAGATGTACAGCAAGAAACATGGTGTGATAAGTCTATAAAACAGGAAATACTGGAAAACATGACCTCATGGTACAACTGGGATCACAGTATCATAGTAACATATGGAACATGGCATCTCATAGTCTATCATGGCATGGACACATATGTCATAGAGACAGATGTATATGTAATGTTTAAAACTGGAGCAGGTACGTGATCGTCAATAGGTGTAAAATATACTGTGGTACAAGTATCTAAAATGTACTTCCGTACAAGTAAAACAAGCGATAGTCGTACATACGTACAAATACAGCTGGTGCGCCTACGACAAGGTATACATAAAATGTCAACCTTGCTCGGTACGTACGTACGAGTAGGGGGGCATGATCACGTACTCAACTATCAGTTTTCCCATAACCCATATTCTATTATGTGAGAGATACGAGAACAGTAAAAACATGTGAGAGATACTGGGAGTAATATAAGCATGGCCGGTACTGGGAACAGTATGAAACATGTGAATACTCCGAGTAGTATAAAGCATAGTGAAACATGTACTGAGAACCAGTAAGAAACATGTGAAGATATAAGAACTGTCCTAAGCATGTCAGGTACTGTAAGTAATACAACATGTGAAGACATAGCTTGCTACCTCAAGGATCAGTATTTTAACAGGGTTAATACATGTTCTAGCATTAAAAGACAGTAAATGAGTTTGTAGATGTACTTGCCTCGAGCAAAGCAAGAATACTAGTACGAAGATATAGATGTCCGGTGACCTGTCAATAATGATATACAACCTCAGTTCTAAGCTATGTTCAACAATACACTAGTGGTGAGACACGACTCCTAACTGGACACTAGCCAAGTGGGGACCTAGCATGAAAGTCTAATGTGGAGTGCCACTATACACAAACTAACTTCCTAGGATCTATACACTAGTGTAGGGGGTGGTCCAATACTACAATAACTCAAAAGAACACAAAACATTACAAGTCATAATTATTCAATAATTAAAATCAAACTGTACACTAAGTTCCAACAATTTTTGAGATAGACAAAAAGCTCAAATATATATAAAATAAAGTACCAAAATGATCCTTGTTAATTATAGAAATTTATACTAATTTTTCTGGGATTTATAAACCCTCATAAATATTTATTAAAAATCAGCAAACATAAATATACTGAAAATGAGTTCTGTTTTCCTATTTTTTTAAAATACCAAAAGTACTTATTAAATGCTAGAAAAATTATAATAAATTAGCTAAACTAACATAATATTTAAATACCATTTTTCCAAGATTTTTACAGCAATTAAAATATATATAAAATTCAAAACCAGAAAGTAACAATATCTAGAAAAATAATTAATTATAAATTAAGGATAATACATAATCAAAATCTACAGATGTCGTCGGATGATAAAATAAATATCACCAACGTGTCCAGAACGGTCAAATCAGCTAGGATAGCCTACCCATAAGTCCAATTTAGACACAGGGGCAAAGCGGTAATTTTGGGTCAAAATGATGTCCGCCGTTGGACACACTTTGTACCGAAAAATGTGTCAGAATAGAAGTCTACAAAACCTAGCAAATTATATGTTCACGAATCCAGAATGATGATACGAACCCAACGGTATGTCCGAAATAGGATTCCGATGTGCCGATCTCAAAATGATACGTTGACGCGACACTTAGTATCCGGTTTGCACGAAAATGCGTGCCGGAGCAAATGTCTTCAAAACTCAGTTAATTATGTCAACGAGTCCAGAATGATGATACGAATCCAACGGTATATCCAGAATGGGATTCCGATGAGCCGATCTCAAAGTGACCCGTTGACGCGAAAAGTGGGACCCGCTTTGCACCGAAATGCGTGCCAGGGCCCATGTTCTCCAAATCAAGCAAACTTTATATGAAAACATGCCAGAACGACGCCACGAGTCTACTGGTGGTGTCAGAAATTGAATCCGGAGTCCCGGGTTCAAAAATGGAATTTAATAAGTGCAAATTAAAGAATTCGGACGGCCAACTTTGGCATCGAATTCAACTGACCAAACGTGCTTATAATGAAATGAAACCTAAAGGAGGCAGGAAGAGGGTTATACCAGCTGTGCATCGGAACTGACGGCACGCAAAACGGAGCTGCGACGACGAAGATACGAACCCGCGAAGTTGGCGTCACGAAATTGTCCAAAAACAGTTCAATTTAAAACGTCAACTTGGTGGCCAGTTTTGAGGTATCAAACAACAAAATTAACGGACGAAAATTGACAGGAGTGAAGATGGATATACCGAGATTGCGACGGAGTGAAGAAATCGCCGATCCAATGGTTGGATCTTCCAGAAAACACGCGCGAAGTCGCTGTCCCGAAACACAATTTCTGAAACTTTCCTTCGCGCGCGTCGACGGGATTTCGACGTAAATGCACGAATCGTGTGTTTAACACGTCGGGGAGGCCTGTGGTGGCCATGGGGTGATCGCCGGGGGGTCGCGCGCCGGTGGGGGGGGTCGCCGGTGGCCGGTGGCGGCCGCGGGGGCGCGCGCCACGCGCCCATGCGCGCGCGGGGGCGACGCGGCAGCTACTGCCGCATGCTGCTGCTGCTGCTCGCAGCTGCTGCTGCGGCGCGTGGTGCGGCGGCGTGCGGCGGAGCGTCGCCGGGGCACGGCGAGGGGGGCTGTGCGGTGGTGGCGGCGGCTTGTGGAGGTGGTGGCGGTGGTGGGAAGATGATGGTGAGGGTGATGGGAAGAGGAAAATAATAGAGGAAGAGGGGGAGGAGAAGAGGGAGGAGACTCTCTGCCATGGGGGAGGGTTCGGCCGGAGTGGGCTGTGGTGGTGCTCGGGCAGGATGGTGGTGGTCGTGGGTGTGTGTGTTGAGAGTAAGAGAGAGATGTATGTGTGTGTGTGTATGTTTATATGTGTGAGGGTGTAAATAGAAAGAGAGTGAGAATAGTGAGTGAGAGATATTTGAGAGAGGGAATAGGAGGTCGGCTAAGGGGGGGGGTGCTCTTTGCTGTAAAGAGAGAGGGGAGGGGGTGATGTGGTGTTTGTTTGGAGAGAGAGTGTAAGAGAGAGATATTTATATATATATATATATGTATATATATATATATAAGGGATATTAAATGAGATATTTGTAGATTAGAGAGAGAATAAATAGATATTAAAAATAGAAAAAATAGGGAAATTATGTGGGGTACTCGGGCAGTCATGAAAGAGCAACATGGAGCTTGGGTTCGGGTTCGGTCGAGCTGGGTCGGGTCAAAATCGGACAGAGTGCAATAATTGAATTAAATACGTATTTATGAACACGGGTAAATAAATAATATACGGGGACTCCAATAAATAGGACACGAGTTTCATGTGGGTAGTAGGCTTCAAGTGGGCCACGTCCATACTTCGGGTTGACATGCTGGATCGATGTCGGGTCCTGAAATTAAATTGGAAAATAAATCTGGTTTCACGGCAGAAAATAAATCGGCCTAAATTGACCCGGAAGTTGTGCGAAGAAAATGGAGCACAAAATGGAGTGTCTGAGTGGGACACGAAGGTCATAGGTGAAGAGCGTCTCGAGTAGATCATTCATGAGAAGTTGGTTTCGAGAAAATGGCTGATCTGGTGCTCCTAAATTAAAAGCCACGGTAACGTGCAAACGAAGATCAAAAATAAAAGTGGGAATAATTATTCAATGATTAATCGGTCTAAGTTGACCCGAACTTGCGCGATACAAAAAGAGCGCAAGGGACAGAGTTCAAGTGGGACACGATATATCAACAGGAAGATAATCTTGCCTACTTCAAAACCCATGAAGAGAGTTTACAGAGATTGGCATCCCTGACGCTCCAGAAGTCAAAGTTACGAAAAGGTACATAAATGATGAAAACAATTAAATAAATAAAATATTTATCGATAATAATTCATTTAGAAAAATTTAAAACAGTCCTGAAATTCAGGGGGCTTACATCCTACCCACCTTACAAAAATTTCGTCCTCGAAATTAAAAATCATCCAACCGGTCAAACTATAACATGTAGCTGCTCTGGCTACGATACTCAATCTGCTATCCTTATAATCATCTCTTCTGTTTCTTCTTACAATCTTTTTGATTCAGGTTCAACAAAGTCCTTCTATCATAAACTACGTCATATATCCTTTAGGATCTTCCATACTAACATGAACATTTATGTATACCCTAAACTATAGGTCATTCTCTGGGTATGTTTATAAACCTATAATGCTTAATCATCAACCATATTTCCAACCTCAATTGTAAATTCTGGATTTCCTTATCATATCCTAAGTATCCTTATTTCATCAATCCACAGTTCCTTAGCATCATTCGTCGTCAATCCTTTCCTACAGCTTCTCCTTGAAATCATACTTTCAATTCTTATTCTTGGCGTAGAGCATCTTTCTTTTTACTCAACAAGTCCTCCGAATATATAAATCCTCGATTTCAAAACTCCCGATTTATTAATTACCAATGTACATATGTCTCTGTCTCGTTCATTGTCTTTTTAACCGATATCTTTCCGATCTCGTACGCAGTACGATAACTCATTCTAACTTATTCTATATCAATCCACATATCGATCTACCCTCTAATCACATACAATTAGCTACAGATAACCAACCATAATTCTACAAATGCTAAATCCTCAAACTGCTAAGCACAAGATTCTAATCCTCAATCCATAGTCATAACAATATACTATCTCATTTCTCTATCTTAGATACCCTATCATCAAAGCACTCCCTGGCCAAGGCAGAGGAAGAGCTCCTTTTGATCCAAACTCAGGTGCAAGCAGATCCGATGAATGCCGCGTTGGTTGAGCATGAGCTGCGGTTGCAGGAGACGGTTAGGAAGCTCAGATTTCAGGAGGCTATCATGTTGGAATTATTCAATAATTATGGGGCCACACATGTAAAATTAATTGTGTTTGGGTTATCTAAATAATTAAGCCAAATTAAAGTTATCCTTACAATTGACACTTCACATAGAGCCACACATGACCTTACCTAGGACACAACACCCACACAAACACACTCCACACTGACCCCTGCCTGTATAGGCCCTAAGCCTGCATCCAACATTGGCCTATGGCCAATGTTACTGCCATCTACTGCTGCTAATGCCACTGCCTGTACATGCATTTGCAAGCTGATGCAACTAAGGCCCGACAAAGCCAAACCAAGGCATAGCCTTGCCTGCTGCAAAGCAATCCAAACCAGGCCAGCCAAGGCTTTACTGCTATCTACTGCTACTGACACCTACCTAATCATCAAGCCAACATCAAGCCTAACATCAACTAACTAAAACTGAAACTTGAAACAAATGAACCTACATATCTCTAATGCACAAACGTGAAAATACAGGGACTCAGTGATGGTACAAATAATCTCAGGGAATGACAGTCCAAATATCAAACCAAATCCCAGAGTCTAACTCTAAACCTATCCAATTTCGAAGCCCTTACCAATCCAACTTAAACTAATCATGAACTATCCAACATCTCAGTTATACCCATCCTTTCATTCACAGTACCAAATAAGCCTGAACTATCATGCCTTGCATTCAATTACAAAAGGAAAACAAGGAATTTATGGACTGAATTCTCAGGAAAATTCAGTGAACTGTTCATTCAAAACCTGGCTACTTAGGATTTCACTTGGCACCCCATTCATGGGTGTGCAGGCCCTGAGGAGTTGTCCTGAAGGAACACCCAAGTTGCTGCCTGCAGGAAGGTCCCCCAATCTCTGTCTAACTGTTAGGACCTGCCAAGTCAAGGCAGCTGCAAGGCCATGAGGTGGCAAGTGCCAAGTCAGGCCTAGGCAGGGCAGCACCCTCCTGCTGCTGCTCCTTTTTCTCTTCTTCTTCTTGCACTCATTCCTATCTCATTTCAATTCAAATTATATCATTCCTTAATTCTTCTCCTCACCATCCTTAACCTGAACTCACTCCCTTACAAGCTGAAAACCTCGATCATCTCTTAAAACAAAACTGAGAATCACCTATAGATAAGACATATATATATATATAACTATTAACTCAGCTAGATAATAATACCTACAAAGAGTAATATGCAGTGAAAGAGAGCAGGGCACTGTGCTGAGGGTGGTTGCAGAGTACAGTGATGTGTGTGGGATGTAAAAATCTAACATATGTGTCAAAATTATAGTTTGTGACAGTGTATCATACAGTGTGTGTGTGTGTAGGACTTTAGGATAGGGTGTGTGTGACAGGTTCAGATTTAGTTGAAAGGAAGTGGGGGTGTGTGTATACATTAGTTTGAATGTGTGGGTGTCACATTGAACCAATGTGTGAATCAACAAGTGAAATGGTATTTGTTTCCCAGTTTTATGCATTACAGTCCAATGTAATATCAACTTACAGGTTAATTATTGTACAACAGTTAGTGTAATATGAAACTGTGGGGGTGCCTAAGTAAACCAATGCAATAACAGTGCAATAACACAGTGTTCTCAGGTATCTGAGTAATGAGTACAGTCCCAAACCATTTCGAAAACTCAAACTCTTAACACCAATCAAATTCAAACATTCCAATGACTAACACACACGTATATGAATTAACATGGCAAATTTGCATCAAAATTTCAGTTTAGAAATAGGATTAAATTCAGGAATAACTTAGCTATTCTGTGGAAAATCAGGAAGTATCAGAGACATAGGAAAACCTAAATTTTTGAATTGAAAAACCAAATTAAATCAGGAAATAAGGTGTGCAGACATGTGTACATGTAATACGTGTCGTGAGAAGGGTGTTCGTGTCCAAAATAGAATTTGCAAAGCATTAGAAAATAGGATAGGTATTCCTCGTGCACGCGTGTCGTGGCCTCGTGCATACGACACAAGACACACGAGCCCCTGTGCCCATGTCCCTGTGTTCGCCCAACCTAGGGCAACACATTCGTGTCCCTGATACGTCACCACGACGTGTCCACAAGGGACACGAAGCCCGTGTCAGGAGCTGCTGTTCGTGCGGAACAGTGCAGCGCCAAATCGATGCGGGCGGGATTTCTCCCAATCCGCTCGACAAGGTAAGCTAAAAATTTGTCAGTGCCATGTCAGACACGTGGCCTAGGTGTCCACAAATTTTTGTGTCCATACGTGCCGTGTCGTGTCCGCTACAGTGCCCGAGCAGCAGGGCACTGTGTGTAGCCTGTTGCGTGCATGTGCGTGTCCAAAACCGACACAAAAAAGATACGAAAATAAACTCAGTCTTCACAAACATTGCTACTCATACCTAGATCTAGAGATCCAAGAAATTAGAATTCAAAAATACGAAAAATAAATCCTTTGTGGCATTTCATCAAGCACATGCATAGACACCTTGATACGTGTCCGATACGGACACCAAATAAAAACGAATTCCATCCAAATTTCGGGGGCACCTAGGGGACTCCTAGATCTAGTCCTACATGCAAAGAAAACTGAAGTTTAAAACAATTTAAGTGGTTTTACCTATGTGTGCAAAAAGCTTGGAAAAGTTCCAAATGGGAGATTCTTCCTCTTGATGCCAAAAGCTCCAAATTGTCCCAAAGCTGGGATTAAATTCCACATTCAGAAAATAAGAGGAAATTAGGTTCTAATGCAAGAAACTAGGATTAAAAAGGAATTCAAATGGATTTATGGGGATTTTTGGAAGAGGGACAATACCTTTCTTTTTCCAATGTTGAAATGAATGAAAGAAGGAGGCAAGCCCTAGAGAATAAGTATTTATATAGGGTGGAGATCCCTATGGCTGATCATTTAGGGTTTGGTTAGGGTTAGGGCTTAGTCTAATGGCTATGGGCCAAGTTGCACTAGTCATGGAACCAATTTCTAGGTCTCAAGCCTATGGACCAATTCACCAATCCTCCTACTCCAAACTTGATCCTTAGTGTCCTAACTTGAGTTGACTTAAGTTAAACTAGGGTCCATACCATGTTAACTAGGTCACCAAGTCAAAGTCAAATCTAGGACAGTCTCTTAAGTCGCAGCTAGTCAAAAGTCAAAATCAATAATCACCGGTGCAATAAATCATAAAATAATTCAAAGAAGCTAAATGACCAAAATACCCCTAGGCTAAAAATGATAATTAATCATTCTAATGACATGGTTAGGCTCTAGATCATGCAGTCTCTACGGTTTCACTAGCTGCACACAAAAATCACAAGTCATGACTTAAAACAGTTTTTAAATAGTTTAAAAATAATAAAAAAAATCACCAAAAATCATAATGTGAAATAAATATCAATGAATAATAATTATAATTACACAATTTCAAAAAAACACTCATTTGGAAAACTGGGTTTTACATTGCCTTCTCACAGAATTCCTCTGGTTGCTCCATGTATAACTCCTCAAGATCACCGTGGAGGAATGTCGTCTTCACGTCCATCTGCTCGACCTCCAAGTCGAGACTGGCTGCTAATGTTAGCACCACCCGAATAGACGAATGCTTGACGACAGACAAAAAGATCTCATCATAATCTATGCCATTTCGCTGACCGTAGCCTTTAACTACCAGCATCGCTTTGTATCGAGGGTGAGTAGCATCATCCGTCTGCTTCACTCTAAACACCCATCGATTTTTCAAAGCTTTCTTGTCCTTTGGCAACCGTACCAGTTCATAAGTGGAATTAGTGTGCAAGAAACTCATTTCCTCCTGCATAGCCTCCATCCACTCTTGTCTGTGTTCGTCTTCCATAGCCTCTGCAAAACTTTCGGGCTCTCTCCCGCCAGTCAATAGCACATACTCATCCGGTGAGTATCTCGTAGATGGTCGACGCTCTCTGTCTCTCATTCTCAGTGGAGCTACTGGTGCTGGCTGTATATTAACAGCCTCCTCCTCTTCAGGAACTGCCTCCCCGGCATGCTCATCCTCCTGAGGGATACCCTGACCACCATCAGCAGGCTGATGATCAAGGTTGAGAGCAACTCCATGTACTGGCTCTCCCATAATTAGAACCTCTGCGATGTCCTCTAAAAATTGCTCGAAGTGAAATGACTCTAACTCAGGCAATTCCTCAACCACAGAAAGTATCTCGGAATCCTGAGTGTTAGTCATGGTCTGATCCTCGACGAATACCACGTCCCTGCTTCTGTAGAGCATTCTTCCCACCGGGTTGTAGAGTTTATAGCCAAACTCATCCTGACCGTAGCCGACAAAGACGCATCGCCTCATCTTCGGCTCAAGTTTGGTCATCTCGTCCTTCGGTACATGCACGAAGGCCTTACAGCCAAACACTCGTAGTTGATTGTATGACGGCTCTTTGTCGTACCATACTTTGTCAGGCATATCACCCTGCAAAGGAGCACTAGGAGATAAATTAATAACATAAGCAGTTGTGAGAAGAGCCTCACCCCTATAACTGCCCGACAAGTTTGCTTCTGACAACAAACACCGCACCCTCTCTATCAGCGTCCTGTTCATGCGCTCCGCTACACCATTGAGATGAGGTGTCTTGGACGGAGTCTTCTGGTGTCGTATCTCTTCCTCTCTGCAATAAGCATCAAAGGTGTCAGATCCCTATTTTGGAAATAGGTATATGACTGTATTTCTGTATTTTGAGGATTTTAAATTTTGGGTATTCTTAAAATTTTATTTATTTTTTGGATTTGGATTTGTCTTCGTCGTAGGGTCTAGACTCTTGGTTATCATTACTGTATTAATTTATGGTTTGTGTTATTTTGGAGTTGGTGTTTTAGTTCCATTGTTATAATTACTCCTATTGTTATTGTCATTGTTATTATTATTATTATTATTATTATTATTATTATTATTATTATTTATTCCTATATTTCCTTCCCCCAAAAGAAAACCCTAACCTAACTCTCTCACTCCACACTCTCAGCCGCCCCCCCCCCAATTCTCTCTCTTCACTCTCTCTCTCTCCTGATCCCTCTTCCCCCCCACTGGACCGGAGATCCTCCTCTATCCTCCCTCACTCTGATCTCTCCCCACACTCCCCTCCCGGGCTCACCTCCCCCTTCCCCCTCGTTCTCCTCCCATCCACCACTACTCCAGCCGCCACCGCCATGGCGACCACCATCATCGCCATCGCCTCCCTCATCACCACCGCCTCCATCTCTGGCCTCTACCGCCGCCAGCACCGCCACCGCCACTGCCATCAGTCGCCACCACCACTGCCCCCCTTTCTCCTCCGGCCCCCTTCAACCACCATCATCGTCGCCATCTCCCCCTCGTTCTTCTCCTCTCCGGCCCGATCTCCGGCACCAGCCCCCGTGGCCGTCATCCGCCGCCACCAGCTCCTCTACCGCAGGCCGGAGCTCCTCCTGTTGCTGCTGTCCTCCCTCCGCCGGAGCCGTCGTGACATGGCCAGCCCCGGTGAGCCTCCTCCGACTTTCTCTCTCTATTCCCATGGACTTCCTTCTCCGGTCCGACTGTAGTGCCCCGCTCCGCGAAGGCACTAGATAAACAGAAAGATCGAATTGCTGGCTCTGCAACAGAAGACGATTAATCTGGGTGAGTGGACAAAGACTCATTTTATGATTCGCTTACGCCTTAAGAATCTGAGTTTTTGATTGAATGCTTTTTGTTAATAACAAGACTGTAATCTTGAGTATGCTTAAAAGAGAACCTGCCCCTTGTCTGCTAAGAAAAGAGATCTGTATCCTGCCTGAAAAGAAGATGGAATTGTTTATGACTTGCTCGATTTATGCATGATTCATTTGATATCGCATGCGCATTGGGGAATCCACTTAGTGACGAGCTGAACCCTAGAGAGTCACAGCGGCTAGCGACAAGCTGAACCCATGAGAGTCACAGCGGTTAGCGACGAGCTGAACCCAAGAGCGTCACAGCGGCTAGCGACGAGCTGAACCCATGCGAGTCACAGCGGTTAGCGACGAGCTGAACCCGTGGGAGGCACAGCGGCTAAGATGGAAATGATTGTGGCTTTTCAAAGATGTGTTTTCAAAAGAATGTAAACTGACTAATGGATTCATGAAATGAATCTAGGTAAAGAGTAGCAAGATCACATCACAAGAAAATGTTTTCTCACTAAATGAACAGTGATCGTTTCAGAAAAATGTAGCTCCTTTGTTCACAATTCACCAGTATGCTGATATACTGACCCATCATCAGTCTGCATGCAGGTGCACCATGCATCGAGAAGGATAGCCCGAAGCGATAGCCCGTGCCTCATCCTCAGGAGCCAGAAATCAGAAGAGATGCCAAGAGATGACATCTGTATAAGAGTTTGGTTTTGTATATAAAAGGATGTAATGTATGGGAACGGGATCATTGTAATCTGTAAAGTTCTGAGAGAATGTAATATTGTATCAGAGAGAATCGAGAGCTTGTAATCTGTTCAAATGAAATCAATAAAGAGAAATGTTCTTGTTACCATTGTGTTCAATACTTGTATTCTGAAATATGTCCGCTGCTGCTTCAATTATCTGCGATACGTTCCGCTGCGTATTGTCAAACTTGTCTATCTTGTCTTGTTTCAGGTCTTGGCCTTGTGCAAACGCAACTTAGGCTTGCACGATATCATGCCTTAGCGAGGACGAACGGTCCCAAAGAGCCCGAAGCGAGGACGAAAAGGACTCTGCGGGATCGGGGCGTGACAGAATGGTATCAGAGCAACACGATCCTCTGGCCAATTTTGATTCAATTGAATTTGTACATGTCTTCTGATTGAAATTCTGTTGCCTACTCGATATCAATAATGAGATGAACGTTCCATACAAAAAGTCCGTAAATATTTTATGATGGTGAAGGATGAGGACTATCGCTGCTAAGGATATCGTAAGTTTCTCCTTAAGTTTCGAGGACGAAACTTCTTTTCGGTGGGTAATTATGTAGTGCCCCGCTCCGCGAAGGCACTAGATAAACAGAAAGATCGGATTGCTGGCTCTGCAACAGAAGACGATTAATCTGGGTGAGTGGACAAAGACTCATTTTATGATTCGCTTACGCCTTAAGAATCTGAGTTTTTGATTGAATGCTTTTTGTTAATAACAAGACTGTAATCTTGAGTATGCTTAAAAGAGAACCTGCCCCTTGTCTGCTAAGAAAAGAGATCTGTATCCTGCCTGAAAAGAAGATGGAATTGTTTATGACTTGCTCGATTTATGCATGATTCATTTGATATCGCATGCGCATTGGGGAATCCACTTAGTGACGAGCTGAACCCTAGAGAGTCACAGCGGCTAGCGACAAGCTGAACCCATGAGAGTCACAGCGGTTAGCGACGAGCTGAACCCAAGAGCGTCACAGCGGCTAGCGACGAGCTGAACCCATGCGAGTCACAGCGGTTAGCGACGAGCTGAACCCGTGGGAGGCACAGCGGCTAAGATGGAAATGATTGTGGCTTTTCAAAGATGTGTTTTCAAAAGAATGTAAACTGACTAATGGATTCATGAAATGAATCTAGGTAAAGAGTAGCAAGATCACATCACAAGAAAATGTTTTCTCACTAAATGAACAGTGATCGTTTCAGAAAAATGTAGCTCCTTTGTTCACAATTCACCAGTATGCTGATATACTGATCCATCATCAGTCTGCATGCAGGTGCACCATGCATCGAGAAGGATAGCCCGAAGCGATAGCCCGTGCCTCATCCTCAGGAGCCAGAAATCAGAAGAGATGCCAAGAGATGACATCTGTATAAGAGTTTGGTTTTGTATATAAAAGGATGTAATGTATGGGAACGGGATCATTGTAATCTGTAAAGTTCTGAGAGAATGTAATATTGTATCAGAGAGAATCGAGAGCTTGTAATCTGTTCAAATGAAATCAATAAAGAGAAATGTTCTTGTTACCATTGTGTTCAATACTTGTATTCTGAAATATGTCCGCTGCTGCTTCAATTATCTGCGATACGTTCCGCTGCGTATTGTCAAACTTGTCTATCTTGTCTTGTTTCAGGTCTTGGCCTTGTGCAAGCGCAACTTAGGCTTGCACGGCATCATGCCTTAGCGAGGACGAACGGTCCCAAAGAGCCCGAAGCGAGGACGAAAAGGACTCTGCGGGATCGGGGCGTGACACCGACGGACCGACCTGGCCGAGCCGCCTCGCGTACGCCGGTGAGGTTCCCGAGCTCCCCTCTTCCTCTCTTTCTCGTTTTGTGCACTGCTTCGTCGAGCGTGCCGTCTCGAGCAGCGCACTCTCGGGCAGCGAGCCCCTCGATCGGCGCGCCTCGGGCAGCGTGCTGCCTCGAGCAGTGTGCTGCCTTGTGCAGCGTGTCACCTTGGGCAGCGCACCCTCGGTTGGTGCGCTTCATCGTTCCTCGTGTTTTTGGGTCGTGTGCACCTCGGTGTATGTGTCGCCTTATTTGGCGTGTACCTCGGTCTACGTGTTGCCTAGGACAGCGGGACGCCTCGAGCCCCGCGCTGCCTCGGGCAACGTGCCATTTCGGTTTGCGCCCCTCTCGTTTTCCGTGCCTCGGCCTTTGTGCCTTTCTTGATTTTCGTGACGCACCGATTTGCGTGCATGCATCGATTTGCATGACCGTCTTGGTTTGCGTGCCGCGTTGGACTTCACACCGCATCGATTTGCGTGTGCACCTCGATTTGTGTACCGAATCGATCTACGTGCTCCTTGGACTTTGGGTCGTTTCAATTTACGTGCTCGCCTCGATTTGCGTATCGCGTGATTCGTGGACCATTCTGATATTCGTGATTTTCTCGATATGTGTGCACGTCTCGGTTTACATGCCCGTGTTTCCCGTTCATCTCGATATTCGTGCCATCTTAATTCTCGTGCGCGTCTCGATATGCGTGTACGTCTAGGTTTACGTGTCCGTATCGATTTGCGTACCTCAGTTTCCGTGCCCGATCCCTGTACTGCTTGCGGGACCCACACGGTATAGTCTTCTGCCATCTCTTCTGATTATTCTATTATTTTATTATTTGGTGCTGATGACTATTTATTGTGTGTTCTGAGGATCTCGATTGGCGTGCTAGCTTGGATCGCGACTGCCGAAGACTTGCTCACCTAGCCGAGCCCTCTAGGCAAGTATCCTTTGCTCATCGACGGCTCTTGCCCTCTCTCCTGGATTTTATTGCATTTAATTAATTTGTACTTGTAAATTGTATAACCATGATTAGTGTAGCCTAGTAGTAGAACTGCCATGATGATAACTTAGGATAGCTTGGTCCGATACCGGGGTAGACCGTATCGGGCAACTCGGATGGGTCATCCACACCTCCGAGGACACGAGCACGACTCACTTGTACGAATTGTCCCTGTATGCCCCGTGTCCGACTCACGGTCGGGTAACGGCTCTGGCTAAACTACTCATGTGGCTGTGATTGTGCTTGGGTTAGAACTATAGACATATGTGGTGGTGCACCCTGCGAGGCCGTTATTTTATTATTATGCATGTTGGCTTGGCGTCCAGTACGCATCGTAGTGCTGCTGGAGGCCGAGACATTAGTGGTCTCGGGTTCGATTGATTTCCCAGTACGCCTCGTAGTGCTACTGGAGGCCAAGACTTAGTGTTCTCGGCTATCGATTTGTTTCCAGTACGCATCGTAGTGCTGCTGGTAGCTGAGACTTAGTGTTCTCAGCCTGCGATTCTGCGATTCTACGGCGGATTGCGCCGGGTGGGTTTAGCCCCTATTCGTAGGGTACTCCCGTCCAGAATACAAAGGAGACTCTGCCGAATTTTTCCAGAATTCCCGATCGGGAATTCGGTTCAAAGGATTGGGCAGAACCATTCCTTTGGTTTGCTGGACTAGATTCATGCATGTTCATCTTGGTATAGTATACCTGATCCCATTGCCTGCTAGGTAGACTCCATACTAGATTAGTCGTCTAGCTCCTGACCTGTCTTGTCAGTCGGATAGCGTAAGGAGAGCGGTTCCACTCGGGAGACGGTCTGCAACCCTGGTCCTTGTTTAGTTTAAGGGTTGTGGATTTGCTCCAGAGCGGTCCATGTAATCCTTGCCACTTCCGGCGGCATTTGTTACCGGTCTCTTATTCCCTGACCCTTCATTCTTGGAGTTATCCTAGTCTAGCTAGCTAGGACTGGTAGTTGTCCTATGTATCGAGATTTGTGATTTGGGATATATCTGAGGATTGAGTATCATGGAGAGTATGATCTCGAGAATATTGATTGATAGACTCACGTGGACTCTTGGATAGTATTGCTATTTCTTTTGATGATGCTCTAATTCGATCGGACATGATTATGTAGATTCTTGGATTCTGAGGATCGCGAATATTTTGCGAAACGAGGAGAATATCGAGGATATTATTATATGATTTTTACTCGACTTTCCAAATGCCCAAAACCTGGTACCTTTGTGTATTCCGGTAGTTGGGGAACCTGGTTTGATTGCTATGTCTTGGTAGTTGAGGGGCTTGTTTTCTAGTGGCTTGTGATCATTGACTTGGAAGATTCTTGTGAGCCAGAGGGCCTAGCATTGTTATGGCGATGAGCTTGGTATTTGGTGGTTGTCTTTATTGACGTGATATTCACTCCATCATGGATGGGAGACTCTTGATAGATTGATCCGGTGGATGGAACAACTTGAGGATTTGAGCTGTAGGCTCCCATATATGCTTGACATGTTATTGTAGTAGAGATCTCGACCTTGTACTTGACCTAATATCCATGCCACGATGTGGGCAGATGACTCCATGTGATTGATAGAATTGACCCCGACTTGACTTGACTACTTATATCCGATCCATGATTCCAGTTTACCCTTGAGGTACTGGCCTTGACCTTGCACTGTTGTGCTCCTTGTCTACTGGCATCTTGAGGTTCTACCTGATTTTATGGTACTGTAGTGCCATCCTGATATCCTAGCCATATCACACGATAACCTGAACCTGTCTTGATTCCTGATAGTGGCCCGTCGAGGCGCACTCCTGACTAGCACTCTGGACATGACGAGTAAACATGACATGTATATCTTGATTCCTGATAGTGGCCCGTCGAGGCGCACTCCTGACTAGTACTCTTGACATGACATGTTTACTCTTGATCGCTGTTGCGACAGCCCGTCCTGACTTGCTAAGTATAACCTTGTCTTGACACCGTGGTTGACTTTCCTGATTGTGCTTGTACAAACTACCTGTCTCTTCTTGCATCATGTCTAGGACATGGATTCCTGGTTACCATGGTCAGGAATTCGTAATGAATCTGACTAGGCTAACAACTAGATGGATCAAGTAGCTCATATAGATCGAGGTATTCCGACTACAGGCAATCCCGTTATCAGGGCGCTCATGTGGACTTGTAGCCTGCCGTCGAGTAGGGCACATTTCCAGCCCGCTGTCATGTGGGACACCCCTCCAGCTTGCTATTAGGGTACATTTGTCTCCCGGGCGATGTACCCACTATATGTATTCGTCCTGGATAACCTGGATAGTCTGCAGGGCTTATGGCTATAGGAATACCTCAACTGCATCTTGTTAGTAATTAGGCCTGTGATAACCCTAGTTAGCTAATAATAGCAAGCCGTAGGCATTGTGTGGCCGCTTGTCCTTTTGTGTTGTTTGGCTTGTTGCCTGCTAGCCAGCTGATATTGATTTTCAGCTGGCAATGCAGGTGTTCGCGGATGCTAGGAAGATTGTGATTGTGTTAGCTTCACTATACTTGTGGATTGTTATCGTGCGTTGGTACCGCACGATCCCTTACCTTTATTTACTGTTTTTAGATGTTATTCTGGTCTTATTTCATCCTGCTGGTTTTCTTCGCCCGTCCTTGAGCCTACCTTTCTGGTACTTGCTTCGGTTGGCCTGACCAACCCTGGATTGTTTCCAGATTGTCTGAGACCGACCCGGTGGATCTTCCAGACTTGACTTGGAGGGTGTGCTTCAGTTCCAGACATGCTAGGAACTGTGGGAAGGTATACTTGTCTACATTATTATCCTGTACTGTAGATTCCTGATTTTTATATCAGTATTTCCTGCTTTCCATATGATTTGCCTGTGGACATGAGATCGGATTTAGGCCATAGATTGATTGCATGCTAGGATACCCAGCAAGACTTGACAGCCGTCATCGTCGTATAGCATATTCGTACCTTATACGGTGTAGCTGGTCTACGTCCGTCCCCGTATTTCGGTACTGGGGCGTGACAAAAGGGACCAATGTATTCGTTGTCGTTGTCGAACCGAACACATAATAACTTCTTGCCCGTCTCTCTTTCAACAGAGGCCTGAAACTCTTTGAAAGTTGGCAGCACCTGATCCTTGGTCTTTAAGGCATAGACCGAAACCTTTCTGGAACAGTTATCAATAAAAGTTACAAAGTAAGAAGCACCACCAATAGATTTTACCTTCATAGGACCGAAGACATCCGAATGAATCAACTCGAGCAACGCCGACTTTCTTGAACTTGTGTGACTTTGGAAAGACACCCTATTTTGCTTTCCAGCTAAGCAGTGCATGCACTTCTCCAACTTTGTAGACTTAAGCCATGGAATCACCTTCTTGTTCACCAAGTAGCTCATCCCCTTCTCGCTGATATGGTCGAGCCGCCTGTGCCACAACTCGGTAGACGCATCACTGACTGCGTTCACCTCCTGTGCCCCCTATGCGCTCCCCTCCATATAGTGGAGACCGGACTTCTTACTTCCTCTGGCTATCACCATCGAACCTCTGGAAAGCTTCCACTGACTATTCCCGAAGAGACTGAAGAATCCCTCGTCATCCAACCTTCCAAGCGATACCAAGTTGAAACGGATATCAGGGACATGACGAACATCTTTGAGAACAAGAACTGCACCCGTCTTCATTCTCAAATGCACATCTCCAATGGCAACCGCCTTCGACACATCTCCATTGCCCATCTTCAACACTCCACAGTCGCCTGTCGTGTAAGTGGCAAACAGTGCCCTATTGTGAGATACATGCGCCGAAGCCCCTGAGTACCCAGCCAAGAATTGTCATTGCAGGCGAGGTTTCTAATGACCTCATCACCTACGACGATCACATCGCCTCCATGTATTGAGGTTGCCGCTGTAGTGTTCTTATCTTGCTTTCCCTTGTCGCCCTCCTTCTCTCTCTTCCAAGCGAAACAGTTCCGCTTGATGTGGCCCTTGTTGCCATAATGGTAACACTCCGAGTCCTCGTAACGATCCTTGGACTTTTCTCTGCTCTTGTCTTTGCCACCACCTGGACCCCTACTTTTTTTCCTTCCGCGACTCTCTGAAACCAATGCCTCTGAGTGGTGGGATGTGGATGAAGTGCCCTGAGAACATCTCCGCATCTCTTCATTCAACACCCCGCTCTTGGCAAACTCCAGACTGACCACGCCCTCTGGAGCAGAAGCGATCATAAATACTTGTATGGTCTCCCACGAGTCTGGCAATGTACGCAGCAGCCATAGTCCCTGAACTTCTTCGTCGAACTTGACTCCCATCGAAGACAGCTGGTCAACCACGTCCTGGAAATCACGCAAGTGATCCATAATAGACTCCCCATCTTTGTACCGCAGACCCATAATCGTCCTGATCAGGAACAACTTGTTTACCCCGGTCTTCTTCGCGTACAAAGATTCCAGCTTATCCCATAACGTCTTCGCGTACACAATATTGGCAACGTGGTTGTACACGTTCTCGTCAACGAACTGCCTGATATATCCGCACACCTGTATATGCTCGAATTTTTAGTCCTCCTCGGATTTATCACTGGACTTCTCGGATGCAAATACGGACAGGTGCAGCTTCTTGACAAACTGCAAATCTTTCATCTTGCTCCGTCAATAGTGATAGTTGGTGCCGTTCAGGTTCACCATGCGCACCGGCTTCGCGTCCATCTCTCCTATCTAGTTTTCTTGTCAACTCCTGACACCCTTCTAATTTCAGAACCTGGCTCTGATACCACTTTGATGGAAAAGAAACGCAGAAACTTTTCCCAAACTAGAGAGTACCTGCGAGAGAACCGAGCAATACAACGCACGAACCAAAACACCAAAACAAACCACGCAGACATAGAGAATTTTTGACGTGAAAAATCCTTGCGAGAAAAACCACGGGACGATCGGAGTCCAACCCTGAGAAGCCTTCACTAATAAAATAAAGGATTACACCCTCTACAAACTTCTCCTGATCCAAGTCGGATTCCCACAACACTTAGGAGCAAGAATAATGATTACAAAGCTACGAAGAATAAGGACGACGAGTAGATATTACCCGAACACGATCCTGCTTCGAAAACGGCATTCAATCCTCCTTCTTCTCTTCCAAAGTTGCAATGGCACTCTTGTCTCTTTTCTCTCTCTTGTTCTTCAATGTTGTGTTATTGTTAGGGTTAGGAATAAACATGTATAAATTTCCTAATCCGCAGCAAAACCTGGACCGTAGGATACGATCCAACGGTGATTAAATCACCCTAAAAAATGCTTCAGTCCCGACACACAGAGTTCGACCAGAACTCTGTCCTGGCACAGAGTTCGGCCAGAACTCTGTGTTCTGTCAACAGAACAGTTCTAGAACTGGGAGGCAGAGTTCGGCCAAAACTCTCCCCTGGGGCAGAGTTTTGCCCGAACTCTGTCCCCCTCTCTCCAGCAGCTCCTCTGGCAGCCCCCGAGCTTCTTCGTCTTCTCCGACTGGCCTCATCACCTCTTCGAGCTTCTCTGACACACAGATGGCGCTCGTCGCACTTCGGGGTCTTCTCCACATATGTTGGGAACCCCACCATCTCTATTTGATTTCTCTCGTTCTGATTTTTTGAACTTGATATGATTTTTTTTTCCACTTATTTATTTTTGGTTACTTTCATACTTTTTTTTTTGGGAGTGTATGGTTTATTGGTTCAAATATTACCCGATATCCTTTAAAATTATCAGTAACGGATACGAGAGTCAAAACTCTCATACGATCGAATATCGGATGTATCCGATAGCTATTGGTTCGGATGTGATAATGCTAACATCCGACTGATAAACTACCATTAACAGGCCTAGATGGATGGACCTGAGGGACCCTGCCCGTCCGTCCATACCTTGTTGATAACTGAAAATTTATGGTATTAGTTGTTCGTAAACTTTTTTCAATATTCAGTATATTGGTCTTCCTACACTTTTCTGGGAAAAAAGTGTAATGTGTAATATACTAGTGTCTTTTTCTCCCATTTCATCTTAGTTTCGGAAGTTGAATTTGTTTCCATATCCGTCTCCCTTTTTTCTTTTTTTACCAAATTGCCTCCAAATTTGTTTCTCGGAAGAAAAACTAAAATTTCACCTTTTCCATGAAAATGAGAAATTAAAATTTCTGTTAGACTTTCTTTACTGTGTTCGATAACTTAAAAACATCCAAGAAAAACTATTTGATTTTACTTTCGGTGTTTGTTGGTACAAAAAAAAAGAAAAAAAGAAAATATCAATGTTCCCATAATAATATTAGATATTAAAACAAAAATAAGGAATATTTTGTATAAGGGTACCAAATTTAGGATCTAATTAGTGTTGGAGTGGGTGGGGTTCCCAACCTATGTGGAGAAGGCCCCGGAGTGCGACGAGCGCCGTCCGATGTCGGAGAAGCTCGGGAAGTAGGCGACGAAGTTGCTGCTGTTGCTGCTGGAGCTGCTGGAAGCAGGGGATCTGAGTTCGGGCCGAACTCTGTCCCATGGCGAGTTCGGGCCGAACTCGGTCTGGCCGTTCCAGGGTTTGGCCAGTAGGTGCTGGTTGCCCCACACAGAGTTCTGGCCGAACTCTGTGTCGTCGGGGGCTGAAGCGGATTTCTGGATGAGTTTTCATCATTGGATCTAATCCAACGGTCCAGGTTGGTTGCGGGATTAGGGAGTTATATTGAGATTTCTCAACCCTAATTCAGAGGCGCAACATATCGCATTGGACAACACAAGTTTGAGAGAGAAGGAGGCAAGAGTGCCATTACAACTTCGGAGAAGAAGACGGAGGATTGAAGGTCGCTATTCGAAGGAGATCGTGTTCGGGTAATCTCTACTCGTCGTTCTCGCTCTTCGTAGCCTTGTAATCATTGTTCTTATCTCTGAGTGTTGTGGGGATCCGATTTGGATCGGGAGGAGTTTGTAGAGGGTGTAATTCTTCTATTCCATTAGTGGAGGCTTCTCAGGGTTGGACTCCGATCGTCCCGTGGTTTTTCCCGCAAGGGTTTCCACGTCAAAAATTCTCTGTGTCTGCGTGGATTGTTTTTGTGTGCTTGTTTTTGGGTTCGTGCGTTGTATTGCTCGGTCCTCTCGCAGGTACTCTCCGGTTTGGGAAAAGGTTTCCGCGTTTCTTTCCCAACAGAGTGGTATCAAAGCTTTGGGTTCAAAGGGTGTCAGGAGTTGACAGAGGAACCAGAGAGGAGAGATGGACGCGAAGCCGGTGCGCATGGTGAACCTTAATGGCACAAACTATCATTATTGGCGGAGCAAGATGAAGGATTTGCTATTTGTCAAGAAGCTGCATCTACCTGTGTTTGTAACCGAGAGGCCCAGTGATAAATCCGAGGAGGACTGGAAGTTCGAGCACATACAGGTGTGTGGGTACATACGGCAGTTTGTTGATGAGAATGTGTACAACCACGTTGCCAATATTGAGCACGCGAAGACGTTGTGGGATAAGCTGGAATCCTTGTATGCGAAGAAGACCGGGGTAAACAAGTTGTTCCAGATCCGAACGATGATGGGTCTGCGGTACAAGGATGGGACGTCTATTACGGATCACTTGAGTGATTTTCAGGGCGTGGTTGACCAGCTATCTTCTATGGGAGTCAAGTTCGACGACGAAGTTCAGGGACTGTGGCTGCTGTGTACATTGCCAGACTCGTGGGAGACCGTACGAGTATCTATGATCGCTTCTGCTCCAGAGGGTGTGGTCAGTCTGGAGTTTGCCAAGAGCGGGGTGTTGAATGAAGAGATGCGGAGACGTTCTCAGGGCACTTCATCTACATCCCACCACTCAGAGGCACTTGTTTCAGAGAGCCGCGGAAGGGGCAAAAGCAGGGGTCCAGGTGGTGGCAGAGACAAGAGCAGGGGGAAGTCCAAGGGTCGTTACGAGGACTCAGAGTGTTACCATTGCGGTAAGAAGGGCCATATCAAGCGAAACTGTTTCGCTTGGAAGAGAGAGAAGAAGGGCGACAAGGGGAAGCAAGAGGAGAACACTACAGCGGCGGCCTCAGTGCATGGAGGCAATGTGATCGTCGTAGGTGATGAGGTCATTACTAACCTCGCCTGCGATGACAATTCTTGGCTGGTGGACTCAGGGGCTTCAGCACATGTATCTCACAATAGGGCACTGTTTGCCACTTACACGACAGGCGACTGTGGCGTGTTGAAGATGGGCAACGGAGATGTGTCGAAGGCGGTTGCCGTTGGAGATGTGCATTTGAGAACGAAGACAGGTGCGGTTCTTGTTCTCAAGGATGTTCGTCATGTTCCTGATATCTGTTTCAACCTGGTGTCGGTTGGAAGGTTGGATGACGAGGGATTCTTCAGTCTCTTCGGGAACAGTCAGTGGAAGCTTTCCAGAGGTTCGATGGTGATTGCCAGAGGAAGCAAGAAGTCCGGTCTCTACTATATGGAGGGGAGCGCAGAGGGGGCACAGGAGGTGAACGCAGTCAGTGATGCGTCTACCGAGTTGTGGCACAGGCGGCTCGGCCATATCAGCGAGAAGGAGATGAGCTACTTGGTGAACAGGAAAGTGATTCCGGGGCTCAAGTCAACAAAGTTGGAGAAATGCACGCACTGTTTAGCTGGGAAGCAAAATAGGGTGTCTTTCCAAAGTCACCCAAGTTCGAGGAAGCCGGCGTTGCTCGAGTTGATTCACTCGGATGTCTGCGGTCCTATGAAGGTAAAATCTCTTGGTGATGCTTCTTACTTTGTGACTTTTATTGATGACTGTTCCAGGAAGGTTTGGGTCTATGCCTTAAAGACCAATGATCAGGTGCTGCCTACTTTCAAGGAGTTTCAGGCCTCTGTTGAAAGGGAGACGGGCAAGAAGTTGTTGTGTGTTCGGTCCGACAATGGCGGCGAATACATCGGTCCCTTTGATGCGTATTGCAGAGAGCAAGGGATACGACACCAGAAGACTCCGCCAAAGACACCTCAGCTCAATGGTGTAGCGGAGCGCATGAACAGGACACTGATGGAGAGGGTGCGGTGTTTGCTGTCAGAAGCAAACTTGTCGGGCAGTTATTGGGGTGAGGCTCTTCTCACAGCTGCTTATATTATTAATTTGTCTCCTAGTGCTCCTTTGCAGGGTGATGTGCCTGATAAAGTATGGTACGACAAAGAGCCGTCATACAATCACCTGCGGGCGTTTGGTTGTAAAGCCTTCGTGCATGTACCGAAGGACGAGAGGACCAAACTTGAGCCGAAGACGAGGCGATGCGTCTTTGTCGGCTATGGTCGGGATGAGTTTGGCTATAGACTCTACGACCTAGTGGAAGGAAAGCTCTACAGAAGCAGGGACGTGGTGTTCGTCGAGGATCAGACCATGACCAACACTCAGGATTCTGAGACGCCTTCTGAGGCTGAGGAATTGCCTGAGTTAGAGTCATTTCGCTTCGAGCAGTTTCCAGAGGACATCGCAGAAGATCCAGTTATGGGGGAGCCGGTACATGGAGTTGCTCCCAACCTTGATCATCAGCCTGCTGATGGTGGTCAGGGTGTCCCTCAGGAGGATGAGCATGCCGGAGAGGTAGTTCCTGAAGGGGCGGAGGCTGTCGGTATACAGCCAGCACCAGTGGCTCCACTGAGAAGGAGTGACAGAGATCGTCGACCATCTACGAGATACTCACCGGATGAGTATGTGCTATTGACTGACGGGTGGGAGCCCGAAAGTTTCGCAGAGGCTATAGAAGACGAACACAGGCAGGAGTGGATGGTGGCTATGCAGGAGGAGATGAGTTCCTTGCACACCAATTCCACTTATGATCTGGTGCGGTTGCCAAAGGGCAAGAAGGCTTTGAAGAATCGATGGGTGTTCAGAGTGAAGCAGACGGAAGATGCTACTCGCCCTCGATACAAAGCGAGGCTGGTAGTCAAGGGCTACGGTCAGCGGAAAGGCGTGGATTATGATGAGATCTTTTCGCCTGTCGTCAAGCATTCGTCTATCCGGGTGGTGCTAGCATTAGCAGCCAGTTTCGACTTGGAGGTCGAGCAGATGGACGTGAAGACGGCATTCCTCCACGGTGATCTTGAGGAGGAGTTGTACATGGAGCAGCCGAAGAAATTCTGTGAGAAGGGCAAGTCACATTTGGTCTGCCGGTTGAGGAAGAGCTTGTATGGTCTGAAGCAGGCTCCGAGGCAGTGGTACAGGAAGTTCGAGTCGTTTATGGGGGAGCATGGTTATGCACGGACGACGTCGGATCATTGTGCATTTGTGAGATATTTTGCCGATGATGATTTCATCATTTTGTTGCTCTATGTTGATGATATGCTATTAGTGGGTCGGAATGCCACTAGGATAGCGGAGTTGAAGCGCCAACTGGGCGCGGCCTTCTCTATGAAGGATTTGGGTGCAGCGAAGACTATTCTTGGGATGGAGATCAGCCGAGAGAGAGAGTTCAAGCTGCTACACTTGTCCCAAAAGAAGTACATTCACCGGGTACTTCAGCGTTTCGGGATGGACGGGTCGAAGAAAGTGAGTTCCCCCCTCGCGGCTCACTTTAAGCTCACTGAGGAACAGTGTCCATCTACCGAGGACGAAAAGGAAGATATGGAGCGGGTTCCATATGCCTCAGCTGTGGGAAGCCTGATGTATGCTATGGTGTGTACGAGGCCAGATATTGCTCATGCAGTTGGTACGGTTAGCAGGTATCTTTCAAATCCTGGAAGGGTACATTGGAGTGCGGTCAAGTGGATTCTACGATATCTTCAGGGTACTGCTGGTTGGAGACTTTCCTTTGGTGGTGACGAGCCGAAGCTGGTTGGATATACCGACGCTGATATGGCTGGAGATGTAGACACGAGGCGATCGACTTCGGGCTACGTGATAATGTTTGCAGGAGGAGCGGTGTCATGGCAGTCGCGGTTGCAGAAGTGTGTTGCCTTGTCGACGACGGAGGCGGAATACATTGCGGCGACGGAGGCTTGCAAGGAGCTGTTGTGGATGAAGAAGCTGCTGCAGGAAATGGGACTGAAGCAAGAGCAGTATACTTTGCTTTGTGACAGTCAGAGTGCGATCCACCTTGTGAAGAATCAGACGTTTCATAGCCGGTCCAAGCACATCGAGACCCGGTATCATTGGATACGGGATGTGGTTGAGAAGAAGGACGCGGAGCTTGAGAAGGTGCATACAGACGACAACGGAGCTGATATGTTCCTGAAGATTCTACTAAGGGGAAAGTTTGAGTACTGCAGGCAGGTCGTCGGGATGACGACGTCCTCCCCATAGTTGTGAAGGGGGAGACTTGTTGGAGTGGGTGGGGTTCCCAACCTATGTGGAGAAGGCCCCGGAGTGCGACGAGCGCCGTCCGATGTCGGAGAAGCTCGGGAAGTAGGCGACGAAGTTGCTGCTGTTGCTGCTGGAGCTGCTGGAAGCAGGGGATCCGAGTTCGGGCCGAACTCTGTCCCATGGCGAGTTCGGGCCGAACTCGGTCTGGCCGTTCCAGGATTTGGCCAGTAGGTGCTGGTTGCCCCACACAGAGTTCTGGCCGAACTCTGTGTCGTCGGGGGCTGAAGCGGATTTCTGGATGAGTTTTCATCATTGGATCTAATCCAACGGTCCAGGTTGGTTGCGGGATTAGGGAGTTATATTGAGATTTCTCAACCCTAATTCAGAGGCGCAACATATCGCATTGGACAACACAAGTTTGAGAGAGAAGGAGGCAAGAGTGCCATTACAACTTCGGAGAAGAAGACGGAGGATTGAAGGTCGCTATTCGAAGGAGATCGTGTTCGGGTAATCTCTACTCGTCGTTCTCGCTCTTCGTAGCCTTGTAATCATTGTTCTTATCTCTGAGTGTTGTGGGGATCCGATTTGGATCGGGAGAAGTTTGTAGAGGGTGTAATTCTTCTATTCCATTAGTGGAGGCTTCTCAGGGTTGGACTCCGATCGTCCCGTGGTTTTTCCCGCAAGGGTTTCCACGTCAAAAATTTTCTGTGTCTGCGTGGATTGTTTTTGTGTGCTTGTTTTTGGGTTCGTGCGTTGTATTGCTCGGTCCTCTCGCAGGTACTCTCCGGTTTGGGGAAAGGTTTCCGCGTTTCTTTCCCAACAATTAGAGTTTAGGTACTGAATTTTTCCGTTTTAGACTTTGAATACTTTGAACTCTTTTAATGACATATTTTAGTGACGAGTCCATTCGTCATTAAAAGACTCATTTGGTTAGTGGTGAGCATTTCTCGGATTTAGAACCGAAAATCGATCCGAACCGACCCGAAATAGAGGTTCGGGTCGGTTTTTAACAAATTGGGTCGGATATCGGTTTAGAAAATGCAAAAAGTTCGGTTATCGGGTCGGATTTCGAGTCTGAATTTTGAAATCCGACCCGAACCGAAAACCGAATCAATAAGTTATGTATTTACTATTTTACCCTTAAGTTAATATAAAAGTAAAGAAACCCTAACTCTACCCAACTCTTTCTCTCTCCTCTCCTCAGATCTAATTTCTCTGCCGCCTCTTGAAGTCCTGAAGAGAAGCTCTTCCTCTCCCCCTTCCGCAGTCCGCCACTTGCTCCCACTTCATGCTCTTGCTCTTCCTCTCCCGAACCGTCACCGGTGGAGTCGAGGTGCGGTCGAGTTTTGTTTCATACATGTTGGAGGCTACACTGATGGGAAAAGCTCATCGAGACGATAATTAATTCCACGTTAAGCTTTGTTTCATGCATATGTTGGATTTAATTTGTAGGAGCTACAACCGCCATTTTGGGGTTCCATGTTCCCATTCATCATTTCTGTCATGTAATCTTCTTTCTTTAGCTAGATGTTGCATTTTTGTCTTTTTTAAGTTAAAAAGCAACATGGTCTTTAGTTACATATCCCACACTTCAAGTAGCTAACCCAGGAACTATAAATGGTTTTGTAATTTTTTTATTCTGAATTTATTTGCTATTGATTTTTTACTTACCATTTGATTTTTTTTGTTTGTAGCTAAGTTATTAGTTTTTTTTTTTTTTTTTTTTTTGGTAAGATAGGATTTTAATCTCATCAGTTATATGGATTATTGTTCGAATTGTAAGGAATCTTGTAAGTAGGGGTTCTGTTTGGTTTCTGGTTCAACGCCAGTTAATTATGTGGGTATAACTCTGTTCTGTTCCAACCGAATCGACCGAAAACCGATTCATTTAAATTTGGTTCGGTTTTTTTTCGGTTTTTACAAATTTGGTTCGGTTTTCGGTTTTAAAATATACGGTTTACGATTTTTTCGGTTTTTTCCAAGTTCGGTTCGGTTTGAATCGAACCGAGCCGTTGCTCACCCCTACATTTGGTTACTGAAAATTCATTTTTGTCACTAAAATATGTAACAAAAAACTCGAGTATCCAAAGTCTAAAACGGACAAATCCAGTACAAAAAATCTGATTAGGTCATAAACCTGGTACCCTTATAAAAAATAATATCATGAAAATCCAAAAGTAATGGATAAAATATGCAATAACACATTTGGCCATGACTATTGTCGTACTAAATTTGGGTAACAAATGCTGGAAAAAAAATTAATTTCATGAGTTCTGGGAAAAATCATCTTCTCCTGTTTTTTTTTTTTTTCATTGTCGGAAAAATACTTTTCAAATTTATGGATATCACACGAAGAAACAAAAAGCTTATTTTTCCTAATTACTTAAATCTTTTACTAATATCCTAGAAAGGAGTGTAAGGGTTTGCTTGTATTGGGGGCTAAGAGAGTTAAGTGAGGAAAAATAAAAATCATGTTTGGTTTGAGGATGGAGATTTATAAGAAAAAGTATAGAGGGTTAAGTGATAATTTGTTTAACCAATTTTTTGTTTTTTTAACTCAAAAAATTTGAGGGTTTACAAAATTTGAGAAATTTTGTTTAAAAAATCATACCTATCCTTATTTCTTCATCGAGTCTTCGGTTAAAAAGTCTGTTTGCTGTCCAGGATCAATCAATATATCATCTTTCGTCTCAGAGTCGGTCCACGTGACGACGAAATAACTGTGACGTGCCTTTGTGTCCGCACGATTTCCTGTCTCACAACGTAACGTGTTACGGCATCTGAATCTCCAGATCCGATGTTCTTCGCATATATGGACCAATGAAATATCTGTTTCTTTTTGCATATTCAGTCAAATTGCTAAGGTGGAAGGCATATGTTGAGTTCGAGCTAGAGGAAAGTATATTATTCCTTTCTTTCTAATGTCGTGAAAATTTTACACAGATGTGAGTCCTTGTCGACAATAAGGATCCATACTTAGGGCCAGTTTGGTTCAAGAGAAGTCAGCTGGATTTGGCTGTTTTTTGTGAAACTCACTGAAACTCAGATGAGTTCGGCCGTTTGGTTGCCCACATTGTTCCTGTCCCCCATTCTTTTCTTCACTGTCCCCCATTCTTTTCTTCACTTTCACCTCCCTTAGTTTTTCTAGGAAACTCCTCTGAAGTAGAGAAAAAGTGAGTTCACTTCTGAAAAAAAAAAAAAAAGGAGAGAGAGAGAGAGAGAGAGAACGACAGAGAGTGTCTCCGGCCGGTAGGACCTCCGGCCGGTAGGATTTTATTTCTGAAAACACTGAAGAAAAAAAACACTGAAGCGGACGAGAAAAAAAACACTAAAGAAAAAAAAAAGTAAAAGGAGAGAGAGAAAACGACAGAGAGTGTCACCTCCCTTTCCCATTCTTTTGGTTCACTTCTGAAAACACTGAAGAAAAAAACAGGGTCTCCGGCCGGTAGGATTTTATTTGGAGATCTCCGCGCGGAGGATCTTTGACCGAAGCGGACGAGCTCGCTTCCTGGGAAGGGAGAGCGACCGCCTCCGCGCCGAGGAGGACCTCCGATCACAAATGGAGGAGGGGCTTCTCTGGTGGGTTGGAAAGAGTAAAAGGAGAGAGAGAGAGAGAGAGAGCTGTCGTGTGAATATTTATTAATAGTAATAATAATAATAATAATAAAGGAGTAATAATGAAGGAGAATAGTGGGGGTGTGTCTAGAGGATTCTGTGAGTGGATTAGTTTAATTTAATAATAATAATAGTAGTAATAATTAGTGGTAATAATAATAATATAATTAACTTAATTATAATAGTTAATGTATTTTTCATTTAATTTAATTTAATTATGGCAATTAATTGTTTGTTCCTTCAATTATAGTAATTAATTTAATATGTATTCCAATTATAATGATCAATTTAGTTTTTTAAATTAATTATGATAATTAACTTTCAACAAATATTACAATTTTATTTGTTTATTTATGGTAATTAATTTAATTATGATAGTGCATATTATTTTTTAATTATGGTAATTAATTTAGTTAAGGGTTACCATATTTTTAACTTCCCAATATCTACTTTCAAAAACCATCTAAACAACCGAACTACTTTTTCTCCACTTTCAACAACCATCCAAACACCGAACTCATTTTTCTTCCACTTGCAGGAGACAAAAAGTACTACATCCAAACACATTTAGGAAAGTGACACTTTCACACTTTCAACTATAACTCATCATGACGTAAGTGCCACTTTCACACTTTCAAATAGTTACATCTATCCAAACAGCCTGTTATGCTCTAATTATTATTATTATTATTATTATTATTATTATTATTATTATTATTATTATTTTTTATAATGATAATGATAATCATAATATTTTTCTACTAAAAATATAAAACTTTACATTTGGACCCCTAGAAAAATTTTGTAATTACAAATTTTTTTTTTCTCTCACCAACTCAAATGTTGAGGTGTCATGTAAGGAATGACATGTGGCATTACAAAATGCCACTTGGTTCCCTTTCATGAAGAGCAACACTCTCCATTAAACACCTCACCCCTCTCTTCCTATATTTATTTTCTTCCCACCACTCTCCAGCACACCCACATACCCGACCACACTTTTCCCCCTTCTCCTTCTTCCACTCTTCATCTTCCTCCTCCCTCCATCTTCATCTACTACTACTGCTGCTCCTACCATTGCTGCTACTGCTGCTAAGCTGCTGCCGCTGCCCTCCGCCCGGACCCGTCGCCTCCGCCCTCCGCCCGGACCCGCTGCCGCCGGCCACCCGCGCCCGACGCCGGCCACCTCCGCCACCTCCAGCACCACTCATCTCCTTCTTCCCATCCAAAATCAAAAACCTAGGTAAAAATTCCCTTTCTTCTTCTCAAATTCTTTTCCAATTCAAAACCTAGGTTAGGGTTTTTACTAACAAAAATATATTTTGAAAACTATTGTTGGATTCAAATTAGAAAATTGGTGGGAAACCTAGGTCATCTTCAAGAAAGGCAAGTTCCTCTCCTTGAAATCATATTGTGTTCATAAGTTGTTTGTAAAAATGCCTATCCGAAAATATATTTTCCTTTCCGTTCTCATGTCTTTGAACATCATAAGTATGATCCATTATCATCAATATTCTATCAATACTTCAATATATAAGTCCCTCCCTTTTCTTCTTAAAAATTGTTCAATTAAATTCCTAATTTTATTGAATTTATATATTTATTATTTATTTCTGGAATTTAGGTAAGTTTATGATAAATTCAATTTTGTGAGAACCAAATATAGATATAAGTAGTAGGAAATTGAAAGAATCCATTTATGGACAAATTGTTATACATGTATACAAATAGATACTTTGAATGAATAAGTGATTTGGACATAATATATGGACACAACACAAATGGACACTTGAATGAATATGTAGGACACAACAAAAGAACACTTTGAAAGAATGTACAATTTGGACACATTATGCGGGTTCAATATAAATGGACACATTTGAAGAAGGACAAGCATGCCAATGTAAATATTGATACGACACATGGGACACGGAATGGACACACTTATGCATGATTATTGAAGAAGAACAAGCATGAATACATTGGCATAACCTACTCCTACGAATATTAGTTTGTATATATGTGTGTTTTCAAAATGGTAAGGATACAACCTAACAATCTATATATATACATACCTCAACATAAGTGCTTCTATATAAAAGAAAATATATCTATGCATTAGTCAAATTCATGGAGTTTTATACATTGGAGATCCTTCGGATTAAGAATATGAATGTGTACAAATTAAGGCTTATTTCTAATTAATTGCAAATCATGTGAATTTGACAAACTATCAAATTTATATAATATCACAATTCTGTCCAAAATTGCAATTATGCCTAAACGACTCATTTTGTAACAAACATATAGTAAGAATTATTGTACATAAATACCAAAACATTAGGGTAGTTCACTTGTTAGGTCTTTCAAGGAAAATTACTATTTCATCGCTTCAAGAAGCCAAAATGTGATACAAAAAACCCTAA
This sequence comes from Iris pallida, assembly GCA_029216955.1. Taxonomy (NCBI): domain Eukaryota; kingdom Viridiplantae; phylum Streptophyta; class Magnoliopsida; order Asparagales; family Iridaceae; genus Iris; species Iris pallida. Next base: position 2,994,763 of record JANAVB010022200.1, read on the forward strand.
GTTTAATTTTGTAGGTAGTTGACACTAAACCAATACTGGTATTATAAAGTGATACAAAATAAATTGATTGTGGATATCTTATGTTACTAACAATTCTATTTTTGATAATTTAGCAAGCTGCGATAATCAGGAAAACTTGCTTAATTATTTAAATTGCTTACCAAGGTAATAAGCTTTCAAAACTACACTTTTACTTTATTTTTGGTTTCCGGTGTTGAGAGTTGCTCCACCGAAGGGGTCGGCGAAGCCGAATTATTAACTGCGTGGTTTCCGGTGTTGAGGGTTGCTCCACCGAAGGGGTCGGCGAGCCCGGATTTCATATATATATATTATCATCTCTTGTAAAATTTCGGGGTCTCCAAATACAAAGGAGACTCTGCCGAATTTTTCGAAAATTTCAAGAGATAGATTAATTCTCGACCATTCCAAGAAATTTAGATGATATTATAAGCTTTAGAGAATATTTAGGATATGTATAAGACACGTATCATAAGTTGAATTAAAAACTCCTTATATTCCACTTGGTAGTTTAAATTCAAATACTATTTCGGAAAAATTGATTTCTAAATATCATTCAAGTAGACATCTTACATAATGCATTTTAGCCTCCTTAGATAAATAAATTCATTATTTGTGATTGTAAAATATACATTTAGAAATCATAGGAAGCATTGGGAGGGGAGAACAACCCGAATATCACCTTTACAGCTCCGCAACATAATAACCAAAGACTGATCAGTACACTAGCTCATTCGTAGGGCCATACGAATTGAGTATGTGAGGCTTAGCTCACTTGGCCCATGAGAGGCAGGGCCGGATTTTAATAATCTGATCCATCCATTTAGCCCGTGAGAGGCAGGGCCGGATTTAATTCCGTGTCATCCAATAATTGTACCTCTTCGACAGTAACATCGAATTGGTGATTTTCTGGGTTCAAGAGAGACTCAGTACATTTAAGCCCAAGAGAGGCAGGGCCGGATTCTAAGCACCGCGCCACCAAGTCATAACCTGATCCCAGGTATACGGGATTGTTGTCGGAAAAAGCTGATTAGGAAAGTATTCGGAAGGGTTGTTCTCAAAATAGCATTTTCCATATGTTATTATGCATATTTAGTGTTATGTAATAAGTAGGAATAATTAATATTGTGATATGCAATTTACTCTCATGAAAGTAAAACTAATCTCCAAATTTTCAAGACTTATCATTTATTGTTTACTCTCATTTATTATTTCTATCATTTATTTACCTTCTTTGACCGAGGACTTGCTTGTCGTTTCTAAACGACCTAGTAATTGTTCACTAGGTGAGGACGACGTTCCGGAAAATCCAATACCCCTGGATGATGATGAATAGACGATCTGCGAGAATTTCTGGAGAAGGCAACCGAAAGTCGATAGCTAGTCTGATGTATAACATTTTTGTTGTAACTAAAATTTAGAGTTATTGTACCTTTAGAAATACTTTTGATGTAAATATAATTAAAGTTGTACTCATGAAAGTGATCTGTTCTTGTATTTTTCCATTCTGCTGATTTACGGGCGACAATCGCGAATTTGGCGCGTAGCCTGGGGATGTGTTTTTTGACGTCACCGTTGTATTTGGGATACGGGACGTGACACGTCTTTTTGTTGGTGGCCCATGCAGGTCAGCAAAGAATGGAAAATTCAGGACAGGTATAGGTCTAGGTATAAAGTAAAAACATAAATTAAGAACCTATAGGTAAAACTCTGAATTCCAATTTTACGATAGATATCCTTAAAGAAGGTGATATCAAAATTAGTAGCATTTTACAAATTATTATTATTTTTACTATCTAAACCCTTTATTTTGATTTTATTTAAAGGTATACTAACCTAAAAGTTCTTGATATAGATCATGTCCCGATTTGTACCATTTGCAAGATTGGGAAACCACAGCCATAGTCTGGACGAGTATTACGAGTTTGTGAAGAAGATGTGGAAAGTGGCACCTAAAGGAATGATAGAAGCTTATGGAGTCCACTACGAGCTGAAGCACCCAGTAGTTATAGATATAGTGGATGAAAGGGTGGAATACTACAACGTAGTAAATTATTTTGTACTTATTAAGGCCCAACCGTCTGGAGAACCAGGGTCCAAACACAATGGCACCCTGGAAGAGTGGATGACAACCTACCCTGATGCCAAAATCATCAACATAAGAAAAATGTGGATATGAGTGACTGAATGTGAAAAAAATGTAAAAATTATGAATAGCAAGAATGTGAAGCCTGACCTATGTACCTTTCTGAAAATAAATAAAGTATGTGTGACTTTATGTTCTTGCCTCTGTACTTCCAATTTTGGTTTAATTAAAAAGGAATATTGTGTATGTAGGTATGGACCTTTTCCTTCCAAGCTTGCCATGGGATGGGAGCGACCGTACCCTATATGGGTACCAGCAACACGTGAGGGAGCTTTGAAAAGTACCAGACTGGTATGATATACCAGTCTATGAAGTATACTATGGAGTGATGAACCCTGTCATCCGAGACATTAAAAACGGTGCTGAAGTAGACCACGAAAGGCAGGTCTACTGCATATATGTTCGAGACCCCGATCATCTATACATAGACCCTATACTTGAAGGGTACAAAGGAACACTAGATGACTTCCAGGAGTTACATCCTGAAGTAACAATCCTTAGCTATGAACGAACCCTTATATGTAGATAACTAGAAATTAGGGATGTTTTCTTCTCTGCTATATAATATAGCAGATATGTATGTATGATGACCTGGAAGTAAGGAAAGTCTGTAAAAAAGTTATGTAAAAGTATGTAAGACCCAGCAGCATGTTTGTATAATATTTCAATAAAATATGCTTGCTTTCTAAGTGTGATTTCTTATGAATCATATCTCTCTATTACTAAGCCATGCATTATAAAGGACATTTTATTCAAAAATTTCCAGGAAAATGTCTGATCAGGGTCAGTCCCACGCTTCATCATCTCAAGGCCAAACCGAACCCTCTATCTCAGATATGTACCGACTATTTCAACAAGTTTTGGAATCAAACAGCCAACATGCAAATGCGGCACATGCCACTACCGCTCAAGTACTAGATCAAATGCGGGCGACAAGCTCCAAGGATAAGACAATAGCTGATTTTAGGGATCTTAGGCCACCTAAATTTCGCGGGACAGAGAACCCGATAGGGGCAGGACAATGGATCAGAACCATAGAAGGATTACTAAAGGCAGCCAAGATTAGGCCTGAAGATATGGTTTCTACAGTCCGCATCCAGTTAGAGGATGTCGCTGAACATTGGTGGAGTGCAGAGCACCCTGAAGAGTCTGACAATATAGTACCTTGGGGAGAATTTAAGAAGAAATTCGAAGAAAGGTTCTTTCCAAAGTCAGCCAGAATGGAGTTGGAAAGGCAATTTATTCATCTAAAGCAGGGAAGGCTCACCGTTGATGAATATACTGATGAATTCTCCAGGCTAAGCCGTTTTGCCTCATACATGGTAGCAAATGAAGAAACAAAGATGTCAAGGTTTCTGGAAGGACTAGGAGGACATTTAAAAAGTAAGGTTGCAGCCTATCGGTGTCAAACATATTCTGAAATAACCGAAGCTGCCCGAAATCAGGAAAGGATATTAAAGGAAGAACAACCGTTCCGGCCCCAAGCTCAGAAGAGGACTCTAGAGTCGGGAGCACCATCCTCCAGGAGTCAGTGGCAAGGACCATCTAAACGACCCCAAGTTGATAGTTCGGACGTACCGCTCATTTGTAACTATTGTCACAAGCCTGGACATTTAAAAAGGAACTGTAGGAAGTTGTTGGGATTATGCCTAAGATGTGGTTCGGCTAACCACCAAACTAATCAATGTCTACCACAATCAACCATCGGGCCAGTAATCCGAGATCCGGGGCAAGGAGCACGACAAGAGTTCCGAGGGAATCAGGGCAAGTTAATGCTTCCAGGAAATGGTCCTCGACCCATGCTCCAAGCACCTGTACATCAGGCCATGATAACCTATGGGCAACAAAGATCACCACTCGCATCCCAAGCCCATCAATACCAACAAGTGCAGAAGACTAAACAATCCCAGGCTGGAAAGAAGAAGAAGAAACACGGGCAAGCATTCATGCTGGATACTGAGGAAGCTGAGATTGCAGGCGAAGTGGTAACATGTACTATATTAGTTTCATCATATCCAGCATCTGTTTTATTTGATTCAGGAGCCACACACTCCTTTATATCTGCCAGTTTCATATCCCAACGGGAAATTGAATCACAACCCCTGGCTAGGAATCTAAATATTCTTACAGGTAATGGCATGGTAAAGGTTAGCCATGTTTGCAACGCCTGCCCAGTAAAATTGGGTGGTGGAGCTTTTCGGGTAAGACTATTGGTCTTCCCAATGAACAATTATAACGTAGTACTTGGGATGGATTGGCTAACCAGGACGTCGGCCAATATAGATTGTGGAAAAGGAAGAATTTTATTTCAACTCCCAAATAAGAAAACATATGAATTTAATTGAAACCAGAAAGAATTTGATGCTGGAGAATTGGAGAAACTCGAACTGCCAATTCGAGGAAAATTCCAAGAACTGGAGGAAAAACAATTTCCAAAAGTTGTAGAAGATTTTAAGGATGTTTTTCCAGAAGATCTACCAGGATTGCCCCCGGATAGAGCAGTAGAATTCTCTATCAATTTAATACCTGGGGCAGCACCGATAGCTTAAAAGATATATCCCATGAACAAGGAAGAATTAGCAGAGCTTAACAAACAAATAAAAGAATTATTATCAAAGGGATTCATACTGTAATGCCCCGCTCCGCACGGTGCATTACGCTGAAGCGTTGACTCAACGAGTCGCGTGGACCGAAAGAATGTATCGATGCAAAACGATACGAGAGCTAAGTTGTCCCGAGCAACGCATCGAACGAAGTCGATGCGAAGAGTTGCCTTGTCCCTAAGAATGCATCGAGTGAATCGATGCGAAGCGCCGCATTGCCCCGAAGGATGAGTGCATTGAATCGGCTCGAAGATTCTAAGAAATCGAATCGACCAAGGCGCAAGTCCGAATCGAAGCAAGTATTGATTTTAGTTGGTTTCGTGTGCAGGCTATACTTTGACGGGAAAATATTAGAGGTCGATCTTTTGCAATATTTAGTAAGGGATCCGCGGAATCAAATCGTCGCCTTGCGACGGGCTAAGTCTTGGGCACGCTAAGGCGAATTGGGCGTATAACTCAACGAAGTACGAAGTGCTCGAATGGCTAAGTCAGGAGAGTGTCCGTGCAACAAAGTAAGGGAATCGAGCCGCATCGGCTCGGCGAAACGACGAAGGCATATCGACTCAAGGTGGGAGGATTGACTTCTTTTTACTCCTTCATTCGATAAGTCAAATGTATTATTGTATGCTAAAGTTAACCTATCGACGCCACGGGCGTGGTCCGATCGGAGATAAATCATAGTGTGCGTCGAACACTAAGTTAGAACAATTGAAATGAAACGTGCATCATATGCACGAGTCGCTATGGAACATTGGATATCGCAAAGGCGAGCGCCTCGGTGTGCAAGCCGTAAAACATGGGATAACTGTACTCGGCGAGTGCCTTAGTGCACGAACCATATCGTGCCTTTGATGCACGAGTTAGATGGCTAGAACATTGAAAGACAATAGGCGAGCGCCCTAGCGCGCAAGCCCCGAACATTGAATGCTAAGTTATAGAACATGAGAATACGGTCGAACGTGCCTACGTGCACGGGATGATGAAAGATGGCTTCGTTGCGAGAGAATACAGTTGTGGCATGAATGTGGCGGAACTGTCGGCTATGACATGGTGCCTCGAAAGGTGTTCGAGATCTTCGGGTCGTTCAGTTGACGAGCATTGAGTTGAGGCACGATGCCATCGAAACATTGAAACGAAGCAAGAAACGTAAGAACACAGAAAGTTAACGAAAGAGACGCGAGATGATAAGTCTGAGTCTCGGACTCAAGACTATGTTTGGTTGTTTAAAAAAAATGATGGCTTGAATGATAGGGCGTTGCATGGTCGAATGGGATGGACTTGAGATAATTGCGATGATATCTTCCGTGCACGGAACGTTCCCTCCGAACGGGTGCACCGGGGCACCGGGACCGTTCGGCCTAGGAGGGATATAATCTTTGATAGGCGCACATCTGCGAATCGTCCGATTAGCACTCGGTCGTAAATGTGAGAAGCCGCAAATAATGGTAGGCACGCGGTAAGTTTCGGTTGTTGGGATTGCAACCCAACCCGTGAAACGCCGGGCTACCCAAATTCGAGAGAGAAAAGAAGGAGAGAAAAGAAAGTAAGGAAAATGAAAGAGAAACTCCTTTAGTCCATTCCGGCGCGGATACGCCCACGACCTTCATATAGTTAAGGAACGATGGGTTGAAAGTGTAGGCGCAGATGCGTCCCGCATAGAGATCCTGCTTAGAGATGCACATATAACATGACAGGGAAGGATTACGACGTATTCACCTTGCGTCGGTGCAAGGGCGAGTGCGTCGACTCGGTAAGAAAGTCGCGCCACGAATCAAACACGAGATTGCTTGTTTGCTTGTCTATTCAATTCGATAACATGCTTGCCATGCTTATATGTTTTACGCTTTCAAAGATGCCATAAAATTGACCCTAAGGAGAACATAGCAAGATCATAAGCTAAGTTGCATGATTCAACGTAAATATTAAAGATGTCGGTTGGGAAATATGATCTTTGCTTCAGTACATGCGAGGACGAACGTACTGATCCCCCACCAGCTTCATGCAGGGTGCAGGGAATGGATTGCTCACGGCGAAGCGTTGCTTGAACGTGTTAAGGCTTGAAATGTCGAAGCGCATCGAAGCGTGCTATCGCATTGACGCTCGGACTATGCAACTGGATTGATGCGGCCGAGATATAGAAGGCATGATGTATGGAACGGTAAAATCCTTTGTGGGCAAGAGAGAACCTGAGTGTTGTAGCCAATCTGGCATGTATTGTTAGGCTATCGAAAGCCATTGTAATCTCAGTTTCGAATATCAATAAAGAGAATTGTTTCGTATACTCTGTTTTCCTTTCGTTGTTGAATCGAATCAAAAGATAACCATTTGAGAACTTGTCATCTTGCCTTGCACGAGCGCAACTCCAGGCTCGTGCGGCATCACGCCCCCTGCGAGGACGATGATTCGGGTGATTCCGGGTCGGGGCGTGACACATACAACCAAGTGCCTCACCCTGGGGTGCGCCAGTATTATTCGTAAAGAAGAAGGATGGAACTTTACGACTGGTAATAGATTACAGGGCCTTGAATGAGGTAACAATCAAAAATAAATATCCTTTACCCCGTATTGATGAGTTATTTGATCAACTAGGAGAGGCTAAGGTATTCTCAAAGATTGATTTAAGATCTGGATATCATCAAGTAAAAGTCAAGAAGGAAGATATCCAGAAGACAGCATTTAGAACTCGTTATGGGCATTACGAATTCTTAGTTATGCCATTCGGGTTAACAAATGCTCATGCTATATTCATGGATTTAATGAATCGAATATTCTATCAATATTTGGATAAATTCGTGATTGTATTCATTGATGATATCCTTATATATTCAAAGAATGAAGAAGAACATGAAGAGCATCTGAGAATAGTACTACAGACTTTGAGAGAAGAACGGTTATACGCCAAATTGAGCAAATGTGAGTTTTGGCTGGACCATATATTCTTTCTAGGTCATATTATCAGTGGTGAAGGGATTTCAGTATATCCAAAGAAAGTAGAAGCTGTTAAATCTTGGCCAACACCAAAGTCTGTAGCAGAAATTCGAAGCTTCTTAGGTTTAGCCGGGTACTATAGACGCTTCGTGGAAAATTTCTCAAAAATCGCGGAGCCTTTAACTCGGCTGACCCGGAAAGAAGAAAAATTCAATTGGACGGAGAAATGCCAAGCAGCTTTTGAAGAATTAAAGGAAAGGCTGATTTCAGCACCTGTATTGGCATTACCGTCAGGATCGGGTGGATATGAGATATACAGTGATGCCTCAGGCAAGGGGCTAGGTTGTGTGCTAATGCAGCACGGGAAAGTTATAGCCTATGCTTCTCGACAATTAAAACAACATGAGAGAAATTACCCGACTCATGATTTGGAACTTGCAGCTGTCGTATTTGCACTTAAATTATGAAGACATTACCTGTATGGAGAAAGGATTAAAATTTATACGGATCATAAAAGTTTAAAGTATGTATTTACCCAAAAAGAGATCAATATGCGACAAAGAAGGTGGCTAGAGTTACTTAAAGTCTTTGATATGACAATGGAATATCATCCTGGTAAAGCAAATAAGGTCGCAGATGCACTGAGCAGAAAGCCAACAACATTCTTTATGAACACCCCAAAAGAAATCCTAGAGGATTTGAGAAAAATGGGAATTGAAGTGATATGTCCTACAGCAGAAGGAGTATGGGAAAATTTACAAGTACAATCCTCCTTAGTAGATAGAATCAAGGAAGCCCAACAAGGTGATGCAAAACTTCAGAAAATTTGGAAACAAACAGAAGAAGGGCTCCAGACCGGGATAAGGAAGCATCCAGACGGATCATTAAGATTCGGAGATAGATTGTGCGTACCTGGTGCAGAATTGCGGGCAGAAGTTATGTCAGAAGCTCACAACTCGCAATATTCTATCCACCCGGGCAGTACTAAGATGTACCAGGATTTGAGACAAAATTTCTGGTGGCATGGCATGAAAAGAGAAATTGCTAGGTTTGTGTCTAAATGCCTCGTCTGTCAACAAGTGAAAGCGGAACACCAGAGGACAGCAGGACTTCTTCAGCCTTTGCCCATACCGGAATGGAAATGGGAGCATCTCACAATGGATTTCGTGACAGGACTACCTTAGACCCAGAAGGGTAATAATGCTATCTGGGTTATCGTTGATAGACTCACTAAAACGGCTCGATTTCTACCTTTTCGAGTTGGACAGTCAACAAAAACACTGGCAGAAATGTATATGAAACAGATTGTCAGCCAACACGGAGTACCAGTAAGTATAGTGTCAGATAGAGACACCAGGTTTACCTCGCATTTCTGGAAAAGTCTACAGGAAAATCTTGGTACTCGGCTAAAGTTCAGCTCTGCTTACCATCCTCAAACAGATGGTCAGTCCGAACGGACAATTCAAACTTTGGAAGACATGCTAAGGGCCTGCACATTAGATTTTGGGGGATCATGGGATGACCATCTACATTTGGTGGAATTCTCTTATAACAATAGTTACCATGATAGTATCAAAGTTGCACCTTTTGAAGCCTTGTATGGAAGAAAATGCAGATCTCCAGTATGTTGGACAGATGTAGGAGAGAGACAATAGCTAGGCCCAAAATTGGTGACACAGACAGTAGACAAGGTCAAAGCAATAAGAAGCCACCTGCAAGCTGCACAAGATAGACAAAAGATGTGGGCTGATAAACATCGAAGGATGTTGGAGTTTCAACCCGGTAATCATGTGTTCTTGAAGATTTCACCAACAAAAGGAACAATTAGATTCGGTATACGAGGAAAACTGAGTCCGAGATATATTGGACCATTTGATGTACTAGAAAGAATTGGGAGAGTATCTTACAGACTAGCTCTTCCACCAACCCTGGAAGGAGTACATGATGTATTTCATGTATCTCAACTCCGAAGATATGTATCGGATCCGAGTCATGTATTAAACCATTCAGAGATCACTGTTGGTCCAACTCTACGGATAGAGCAGAAACCTGTTGGAATCTTGGATCGAAGAGATAAGATTCTTCGAAATCGGTTCATTCCGTTAGTTCGAGTAGCTTGGAGTAAGGATTCTCCTGGAGATTCAACCTGGAAAAAAGAAGAAGATATGCGGAGGCAATATCCGTATCTATTCGCTGGGACAGGTTAGTAATCACATTGTTATAGTAGTTATTTCAATTCCGAGGACGGAATTTTTCTAAGGAGGGTAGACATGTTATGCTCTAATTATTATTATTATTATTATTTTTTATAATGATAATGATAATCATAATATTTTTCTACTAAAAATATAAAACTTTACATTTGGACCCCTAGAAAAATTTTGTAATTACAAATTTTTTTTTCTCTCACCAACTCAAATGTTGAGGTGTCATGTAAGGAATGACATGTGGCATTACAAAATGCCACTTGGTTCCCTTTCATGAAGAGCAACACTCTCCATTAAACACCTCACCCCTCTCTTCCTATATTTATTTTCTTCCTACCACTCTCCAGCACACCCACACACCCGACCACACTTTTCCCCCTTCTCCTTCTTCCACTCTTCATCTTCCTCCTCCCTCCATCTTCATCTACTACTACTGCTGCTCCTACCATTGCTGCTACTGCTGCTAAGCTGCTGCCGCTGCCCTTCGCCCGGACCCGTCGCCTCCGCCCTCCGCCCGGACCCGCTGCCGCCGGCCACCCGCGCCCGACGCCGGCCACCTCCGCCACCTCCAGCACCACTCATCTCCTTCTTCCCTTCCAAAATAAAAAACCTAGGTAAAAATTCCCTTTCTTCTTCTCAAATTCTTTTCCAATTCAAAACCTAGGTTAGGGTTTTTACTAACAAAAATATATTTTGAAAACTATTGTTGGATTCAAATTAGGAAATTGGTGGGAAACCTAGGTCATCTTCAAGAAAGGCAAGTTCCTCTCCTTGAAATCATATTGTGTTCATAAGTTGTTTGTAAAAATGCCTATCCGAAAATATATTTTCCTTTCCGTTCTCATGTCTTTGAACATCATAAGTATGATCCATTATCATCAATATTCTATCAATACTTCAATATATAAGTCCCTCCCTTTTCTTCTTAAAAATTGTTCAATTAAATTCCTAATTTTATTGAATTTATATATTTATTATTTATTTCTGGAATTTAGGTAAGTTTATGATAAATTCAATTTTGTGAGAACCAAATATAGATATAAGTAGTAGGAAATTGAAAGAATCCATTTATGGACAAATTGTTATACATGTATACAAATAGATACTTTGAATGAATAAGTGATTTGGACATAATATATGGACACAACACAAATGGACACTTGAATGAATATGTAGGACACAACAAAAGAACACTTTGAAAGAATGTACAATTTGGACACATTATGCGGGTTCAATATAAATGGACACATTTGAAGAAGGACAAGCATGCCAATGTAAATATTGATACGACACATGGGACACGGAATGGACACACTTATGCATGATTATTGAAGAAGAACAAGCATGAATACATTGGCATAACCTACTCCTACGAATATTAGTTTGTATATATGTGTGTTTTCAAAATGGTAAGGATACAACCTAACAATCTATATATATACATACCTCAACATAAGTGCTTCTATATAAAAGAAAATATATCTATGCATTAGTCAAATTCATGGAGTTTTATACATTGGAGATCCTTAAGAATATGAATGTGTACAAATTAAGGCTTATTTCTAATTAATTGCAAATCATGTGAATTTGACAAACTATCAAATTTATATAATATCACAATTCTGTCCAAAATTGCAATTATGCCTAAACGACTCATTTTGTAACAAACATATAGTAAGAATTATTGTACATAAATACTAAAACATTAGGGTAGTTCACTTGTTAGGTCTTTCAAGGAAAATTACTATTTCATCGCTTCAAGAAGCCAAAATGTGATACGAAAAACCCTAAGTTTAATTTTGTAGGTAGTTGACACTAAACCAATACTGGTATTATAAAGTGATACAAAATAAATTGATTGTGGATATCTTATGTTACTAACAATTCTATTTTTGATAATTTAGCAAGCTGCGATAATCAGAAAAATTTGCTTAATTATTTAAATTGCTTACCAAGGTAATAAGCTTTCAAAACTACACTTTTACTTTATTTTTGGTTTCCGGTGTTGAGAGTTGCTCCACCGAAGGGGTCGGCGAACCCGAATTATTAACTGCGTGGTTTCCGGTGTTGAGGGTTGCTCCACCGAAGGGGTCGACGAGCCCGGATTTCATATATATATATTATCATCTCTTGTAAAATTTCGGGGTCTCCAAATACAAAGGAGACTCTGCCGAATTTTTCGGAATTTCAAGAGAGATTAATTCTCGACCATTCCAAGAAATTTAGATGATATTATAAGCTTTAGAGAATATTTAGGATATGTATAAGACACGTATCATAAGTTGAATTAAAAACTCCTTATATTCCACTTGGTAGTTTAAATTCAAATACTATTTCGGAAAAATTGATTTCTAAATATCATTCAAGTAGACATCTTACATAATGCATTTTAGCCTCCTTAGATAAATAAATTCATTATTTGTGATTGTAAAATATACATTTAGAAATCATAGGAAGCATTGGGAGGGGAGAACAACCCGAATATCACCTTTACAGCTCCGCAACATAATAACCAAAGACTGATCAGTACACTAGCTCATTCGTAGGGCCATACGAATTGAGTATGTGAGGCTTAGCTCACTTGGCCCATGAGAGGCAGGGCCGGATTTTAATAATCTGAGCCATCCATTTAGCCCGTGAGAGGCAGGGCCGGATTTAATTCCGTGCCATCCAATAATTGCACCTCTTCGACAGTAACATCGAATTGGTGATTTTCTGGGTTCAAGAGAGACTCAGTACATTTAAGCCCAAGAGAGGCAGGGCCGGATTCTAAGCACCGCGCCACCAAGTCATAACCTGATCCCAGGTATACGGGATTGTTGTCGGAAAAAGCTGATTAGGAAAGTATTCGGAAGGGTTGTTCTCAAAATAGCATTTTCCATATGTTATTATGCATATTTAGTGTTATGTAATAAGTAGGAATAATTAATATTGTGATATGCAATTTACTCTCATGAAAGTAAAACTAATCTCCAAATTTTCAAGACTTATCATTTATTGTTTACTCTCATTTATTATTTCTATCATTTATTTACCTTCTTTGACCGAGGACTTGCTTGTCGTTTCTAAACGACCTAGTAATTGTTCACTAGGTGAGGATGACGTTCCGGAAAATCCAATACCCCTGGATGATGATGAATAGACGATCTGCGAGAATTTCTGGAGAAGGCAACCGAAAGTCGATAGCTAGTCTGATGTATAACATTTTTGTTGTAACTAAAATTTAGAGTTATTGTACCTTTAGAAATACTTTTGATGTAAATATAATAAAAGTTGTACTCATGAAAGTGATCTGTTCTTGTATTTTTCCATTCTGCTGATTTACGGGCGACAATCGCGAATTTGGCGCGTAGCCTGGGGATGTATTTTTTGACGTCACCGTTGTATTTGGGATACGGGACGTGACACAGCCCCTTAAGTATATCATGCGATCTGAAATCCACACAGAAAGATGCAATTTGTAACATTAGGGTCCGTTTGGTAAATCGTGTTTGGAGTTGGATTTTAAAATTTTATAATTTTGGAGTCAAATTCATGGAATCCTATGTTTGGTTGGAGATAAATTTGGATATGAAAAGTATGACCAAATCCAAAATTTGGATTTTGGAAAAAAAAAAGGTTAGATTTGGGAGGAAATTTTCTTTTTTTTTAATAATTATGTTAAAATATTTAATTTATAGTTTATTCAAAATTAGTTATCCTATGTTTGGTTGGAGTTGGAGTTGGAGTTGGATTTGGAAATTCACGATTTGAATTTTGGATTTCAAATCCAAATCCAAACGCAAATCCATTTTACCAAACAAGCTTAAATTATATGCAAATAATGAAAATATAAACATGTATATGAAAAAAAATTCACAAAATGTGAAATGTCAACAACACACTTTGGCCTCGTTTGGTTTTCGGGTTGGAAAAGAAAAAATGATTACTTTCCTATGTTTGGGTGCCAAAGCAATTGAGGAGGAAAAAAAAGTGACTACCAATGGAAGAAAAATTAGGTAAAAAAGTGATTACATCCATCCAAGTAAGGAATCAATTTTCAACATTGAGGTATTCACTTTCCTTTCCAAATTCTTTGACATTTTCAAACATCGAAAAGAAAATCAATACAAATTATAATTTTTCAAAGAAAAAAAAAGCTCAAAAAATTGATTTGCTTCCCCTTTCATTCTGCAAACCAAACCATGCCTTTAAGGGTCTGTTTGGTTTGTTGAGAGTGGGTTAATTGGGTACTTTTTTTGCATTCCGGAGGAAGTCAATTGACTTCAGTTGTTTGGTTCTTTCTTTCTGAACTGTGTTTTTTGTTTGACAAGACTGGTTGGTTCTTGTCTCTTGCAAAAGAGTCCACTTTCACCTCCACAAAAAAAATAGCGGAAGTGGGAGAGAAAAGAGGACTTTCGAAGGAATAAAAGTCGACTGAACTTCTTGGAACTGCCGAATGGATCACCCCTCTAAAAAAAACTCCGAAGACAAAAGAAGGAGATGAAGAAAATGACAAAAGAAGAAGAAATTGGTGTTCGATTCCAGCAGAAGGACCCAGCAGAGGGGAGGCGTCGACATCGACGGACGGTCCTGGCGTCGGCGGGAGGATCCGACAGAGGTGACGACATAGGCATGGAGGTACTTTCTTCATTCTTCTCCCCAAAAAACTATTAAGAAGAAGAAGACAAATGGAGAAGAAGAAGAAGATGATCAGATATTAAGGAGAAGAAGAAGATGGAATGGAGAAAACTACGACGAGGAATGGAACAAAATGTAGAAGAAAGAGTTTGGGGATGATGGGTTTGGTGGCGACTGTAGTAATGAAAGAAATGAGTTATCATCTGTTTTATAATAATAACAAGGGTTATTTACACTAACTACCCCTATGTTTTTGATTTATAACACGGGGTACCTCTGATTTAAACTATTTACACTAACTACCCCTCCCTTTAGAAAACGTAGGGGTAGTTAGTGTTATAATTTTTTTATTTTTCCTTAAAGTAGGGGTACCCCGTGTAATAAACCAAAAACATAGGGGTAGTTAGTGTAAATAGTTTAAAAGTAGGGGTACCCCGTATTATAAATCAAAAACATAGGGATAGTTAGTGTAAATAACCCAAAATCCAAGGATACATTCCCTACCAACAATTGAATTTTTGACTAAACATTCACGAAAGCTACAATGACTCAATGAGTCGACATGTGTAGTCTGTGAGTTCTCTTGTTACTTGTTAGGACATTCTATGTCTTAAGAAAAGGGGTAAAGTGCATATAAACCCCTCTTAGATATCACAAAATGGCAAATAAAGACCTATTGATTTAGAAAACCCTGTTAGAGGCAAAAATGCTTAAGACACCCCCTAATCCCACTTTTCTGTTAACCGCTGTTAACTCTTGGGTGAAATGACCCAAGTACCCCTGGGATATAACCAAAGAGTGGACCGTCGTTTCATTTCTCAACTATCTCTCTCTCTTTCCCGCCTCGCTCTCTCTCGTTCTCGACTATTTCTCCCCCGTTCCAAACCCTAAATTTCTTCCCCAACCCTAAATCTGTTCCCAAACAAGAAATCAGGTCGCAAACCCTAAATCTGTTTGCAAACGCTAAATTGATTTGCAAACCCTAAATCGGAGTGGAGCTTATTAGGGTATTCTCGTACTGGTACTTTATAAAACCCTAGTTCTCACAATTTTACTACTCTTCCTCTGAAAATTTTGAGAAAAAATGCACGAATCATGTCTGCATGTAGTGTATGACTTGTTAAATTTCTGTATTTGTTGAAAAAAATTCATGCATGATGTCTTTCTATAGTATATTTGTTAAAGTTTTGAAATTTTTGAGAAGAAATGCATGAATGATGTCTTTTTGTATTGTATGAGTTGTTAAATTTCTGAAATTGTTGAGGAAATTGCATGCATGAGGTCTGTTTGTACTATATGAGTTGTTAAATTTCGTAATTTTTTGAGAAAATGCATGAATCATGTCTGTCTTTAGTATATGAGTTGTTAAATGTAGTAAATTTTTGAGAAAAATGTCAGCTTTCATGCATGATATGTGGTGTTGTTTGTAGTATATGATCCTTGTATGTAGGTAGGATTAAATTAGATGAATTTATACTAAAGTAGTTGTCTGTTGTCCCTCTCTTTGTCTATACATTGTTTAATTTATATTAAAATAGTTAAATTTATATTAAATTAGTTGACTTTCTGTTTGTCTATACATTTTTGTTTCTACATTAATTAGTTGTTTGTCTATTTGTTTATATTGTCTGTTTGTCTATATGTTTGTCTATATGTTGGCTATATGTTTGTCTATTTGTCTGTTAGTTATGTTATAATTGTTGTTGCCTGTGTGTGTGTGCAGAGGGATTAATGGATACGAAGTATGTTGTTAATATGTTTGTGGGGGGAGATTTTAGTGTTGATAACCAATATGTGGGGGGTATGACATTAGAACTGAAAGAATGTGTGGATAGAGATGAGATGTGCTGGTTTGATCTTGATGGGTTATGTGCATCTGCTGGGGTCCAGGCCCCATGTGAAATTTATTATTTTGATCCTGTAGATGGAAGTAAGACTCAGATATTGGGTGACAATGATATATTGAGCTTTTTTGAAAAGTTTCCAACCCCTTGTCTTATCAAATTTTATGTACTGGGGAAGCTTGTTGAGTCACTCATTGACTATGGTGAATATGTTATTATTACTGAGTTTACAACCACCAGATTTGTCTGTGGTCCTTCTGAAGCAGCTGATGAGATTGATGTGCAGTTGGGTGATGATTTTTGGGCCAATATAGACTTGACTGGGCCTGCTCAAGCTGATGAAGATGTGGAGTTAGGATCTGGGCCTCCTCAACATGTACAAGACAATGTGCATGAAGAAAGACATGAAGATGTGGATGAAGAAGCAGTTGGCTATGACTTTAGTAGTTTTGTCCAACATGAAGACATTGACCAAGACTCTGAATATGCTCCCAGTGATGAGTTGGCTAGTGTACACTCCTCAGAAGAAAGTTTTGATGATGAGGATGAAGGGACTGCTCAAGCAGAGCCTGTAGTGACCCCAAGAAGGTTGGTTAGGGAGGAAAATGTGGCTCTTCATGTAGGGCAGAGGTTTGCTTCACATACAGAATTCAGGAGAATTAGGGAGTATGCAATGCTGGTGATGTCTACCAATCCTGGGAGTGTTGTTAGGGTGAAAGGAGAATTAGAGCAAGATGGAAAGTCTACCAGATTTGTGAGGGTGTTCTACACCTTGAAGGCTGTGATAAAGGGTTTTAAAGAAGGTTGTAGACCATTCATTGGTCTGGATGGGTGTTTTCTGAAGACTGAGTACAAAGGGCAACTTCTTAGTGCAGTGGGAAGAGATGCTAACAACAGTTTCTTCCCTATTGCTTGGGCTGTTGTGGAGATAGAAAATAAGGAAACTTGGAACTGGTTCATGGATCAACTATTGGATGCACTTGGCATGGATGGAAATGCAATCACCTGGATTTCTGATAGACAGAAGGGTCTACTGGATGTTTTTCACAATCTTCTTCCTAATGCAGAGCACAGATTTTGTGTTAGGCACATATATGACAACTTCAAGAAGAAACATCCAGGGTCCAAGTTGAAGTATCTCCTGTGGGAAGCTTCAGAGGCATACACTTTAATTGATTTTGAGAAAGCAATGAATAAGATCATGAAAGTGAGCAAGGAGGCCTATGAATGGTTAGATAAACTTCCTGCAGGCCAGTGGTCAAAGCATGGGTTCTCTACAAATTCTAGGTGTGAGCTGTCAAGCAATAATATGTGTGAGTCATGGAACAAGCACATATTGAAAGCAAGGGACAAGCCCATTATCTGTCTTCTAGAAACTATAAGAAGATTGCTCATGGTAAGGTTCCATGAGAAGAGAGAAAGAATGGGAGCTCATGATGGGGTCCTTGTTCCTAAAGTAATGAAAAAACTTGAAGAAGCCAAAGAGGGTGCAAAAAAATGTATGGTTATTACTTCTGGGTTCAATAAATATGAAGTGAGCCAGAGAGGACTTAATGAGGCAGTGGACTTGGCAGCAAGGAGCTGCACCTGTAGAGTTTGGCAACTCACAGGTATTCCATGTGACCATGCAGCTGCATGTATCAAGAAGAAGAGGCACTGTATTGATGACTATGTAGACAAGTGCTATCACAAGTCTACTTACTTGAAGGCTTATGCAGAGGTAATCAACCCTCTTTCAATGAGGAATCTAAGACAACTTAAAAATGTTGTACCCATGATACCCCCTGTGATCCATGTCCAAACTGGGAGAAGGCAAAAGAAGAGAAAGAAACAAGATGATGAAAGAATGGCTAAGAAGGAGACTGGAAATGTCATGACTAGAGCCCCTGTCACCTGTGGCAACTGCAAGCAGTTAGGACACAACTCTAGAGCATGCCCAAATCCTTTCAAAGAGAGGGAGAGAGTGCCAAAAGGCAAACCAGGTAGGCCTAAGCTACCAAGGTCATCTCTACATGCGTGTGTTGGTAATCCAACACCACATGTTGAAGGAAATGTGGACCATAATTCTGATAGTGTTGCAAGGGGGGGGGGGGGAATGTTAGCTCCCAAAGGTACGTATTTGCATTTTAATCATTTTAAATTTGTTGCAGTTTCATTGGTGAATATTGCCAGTTTATATTGTTGACAGTTTATATGTTGTAGACAAGGACAGGTTCCTTATCATATTTGTTACTCTTTTTTAATTTTTGTTTGTCTATACATTTGTCTCTCATAGGTTGTAGACAAGGACAGGGTCCTTATCATTTTGCTGACCCTATTTGAAATGTGGCAATGATGAATTCGAGTTATGTGAGTAAATAGATATATGTGGCAATGATTAATTGGGACCCTTTATGCTCTGTTTGTGGGGTCTTTATCATTTTGGGGCTCTGTCTGTGGGGAGCATGATGTTGTCCCTACCTCATTAAGTGGGGTGCTCTGTTGTGGGGAGCATGATGCTGTCCCTACCTCATTAAGTGGTGCTAAATGTTGCTGTGGGGTCTTTATCATTTTGGTGACCTGCTATCCATTACTCACTAACTTATCTGAGCCACTGTCCCTACCAAGTTTATCATTTTGCCATGCTGAATGTTGCTGTACGAGGCACTGTTATTTTGGTCTTGCTGCTGTCCCTACCAAGGTTTGTCATGCTACACACAGGACCCTGCTGCACTTGTTCATAACACTTTCATTTCAGCATTATCCCTAACTATTCTTCATTTTTTTTCTTGCAGTATTGCTTAATGCTGCTGTAGGAGGCACTATTTGGATGTGCAGCTTTTGAACTCTTAAGAAATGAATGACATGATTGGATGTAATTAAGTAGTAGTCAACTCACATGTTCTTGTACAATTGGATCAAATGTTGTTGAAGGAAGTTTATATGTTGTGCTGTGGATGAAATGAATGGATGAACATTGGTGAATGTTGCCAGTTTATAATGTGTTTAAAGTAGTTGCCAGATTTTATATTGTTGCATTGGTGAATATTGGCCATTTATTTTGTTGCAGTTATATTGGTGAATTGCCAGTTTATATTGTTCAAAGTTTATATGTGGGTTTATATGTTGATGAACCAGTTTAGTGAATATGCTCTGTCTGTGGTGACTTGCCAGTTTATTGCCAGTTTTTTGAAGAAAGTTTGGTGAACCAGTTTATGTCTGTGGTGACTTGCCAGTTTATATTGCCAGTTATATTGATTTTGATGTCTGTTTAAAGGGTGGATATGTTGATGAATTGATTTTGATGTCTGTTTAAAGGGTGGATATGTTGATGAATTTATTTTGATTTTGATGGCAGTAGTGTGTTCCACTGGCAAGTTGATTTTGATGGCACTTCATTTGCAGCTTTGGCATGTGTTGAGAATGAAGATTTGATTTTGATTTCCAAATGTTGCTTGTAAATAAAGATACAAATTTTAATTGGCAGTTCATTTGCACTATAACTGCAGTTTACATTGGGTACAATACTTGAATTGTAACTGGAACATTCATCACATCCATATTTCTTAAACGAATAACTTAAATAGTACTAAACATGTCAAAAAACCTAAAATAAATTGCAACATATGTATGTTCAAGCATGGTCTGGATTCAGTTGCTGCCACCGCCTCTATCGATCCTCTTGGAATAGGCTGTAAACCTTGGCCTCGATGCTCCTTTACTTCTTTCATTAAATTCCACATAAGAATTTGATAGTGTTCTGAAAGTTTCTCATCCTCCCATAGTAAAAAACCACAAGAATTTGTTGGATAATTTGCACAACCGTAAAATCTTCTTCCAGGATTGGTTGGTGTCCATGAAGTCTTCAGTGGACTAATTAACCCACAGTGGCAACAAATTGTTCTTCCGTAATTTCTATTTGGACGTCTTGAGAACGAAGATTGAGAGCTACTAGCCATAATTTGCAGTTGGATTGGATATCTGTAGGTAAGAAAAAATTTCAACACATTAAATTATAGCAAATAAGTAAAATAAAAAGGAATAAAGAAAAAAAAAATAAACGTCATTTTCCCTACAGCCTACCGGATTAAGGATTAATAGGTAGAAAATAGAATGTGTGTGTCCTTTTTAAGTGTAATGTTTCAAACAACTTGAAGAGCTGCTGTGCATTTATAGAGAAGGAGCTGCTGTGCCCAACGGTCAAATGGAGGGGTATTTTGGGGAGTTGAATAATTTCTCTCCCCTTAATTTGGTGGATAACGGCTACTTTTGACGTTAATTTGACGGGAAGGGGTATTGTGCTCAAAACAGGGTTTGCGGGAGCTGCAAACCGCATAAGTTTTCTAAAAGGTCTTAATTTGCTAACGAGGCAACTCTAAGGAGGGTTTAAATGCTCTTTACCCTAAGAAAAGGGACATGAAAGTGGCTTAATTATATAATCCAACAACTCCTACAAGAATATTCATAAACTTCACTTGGGTACAAAAAATATTAATATGATAATATTCTTTATAAATCATATCGTCATGGTTGAAAAAGCAATGGACAATTTAGTAGGGGAAGAAGAAGAAGAAGAAGTAAAAAAAAAAAAAAAAACTATAATCATGTAAATTGTAGTGGTTGGCATTGAGCCAACAGTTCATCTGGAATTTGTCTCGAGACCAATTCCAGAAGAAGAAGAAGAAGAAGAAAAATAACTATAATCATGTAAATTGTAGTGGTTGGCATTGAGCGAACAGTTCATCTGGAATTGGTCTCGAGTCACATAAAATAAATTTCATTGAGCACATCGTTACCACGTCATAATCTTGTTGGTCAACACCAACAAGCAAAAAAAACACAATCATATTTAGGAAACAATCCACTGTTTCCTTCCTTTTTCAGATGAAGAAAATAATTTAGTAATCTCAATAATCCAATAGGAAACTACTCAGCAATGTTAGTATAAATTCACTCCAAATGGACTGAATCTGTCACAAAAAAAAATGCATATTAAGCATCGGATTTCCTCTTAAATTGTACCAAAAAAATAAAGTTTGGAAAAATCATAAACTCAGCTCAAATACACCTTTCAAGAGGCGGCGTAATATTTTTTTTTACACAATTTACGCCATTCTGAACGGCGTATATTTTGTATTTAATTTATTGATCCCGAGTGGAGGTTAACTGATAAAATTTAGTGACAAATTGTTGTGACAAAATTTATTAACAAAATTGAACTTTTAACGATGATTTTTTTATAATATTTATGTTCTCGGAAAACACTATTTTTCGGAAAAAAAAAAATATACGCCCTTTAGAGGGACATAAATTGTAAAAAAAAAAAAAATACGCCCTTTTGAATGACGTATTGTTGAGTTTATAATTTTTTCAAACTTTATGCTTTTGGTGCAATTTAATATAAATTTTATGCTCAATATACATTGTTTTTGCAAAAAATATGTCCAATGGAAACAACCCAACAGTACACGTATACGAACATTTTCAGATAGCTGCACAAATACTGGTACAAATTCAAAAAAGATACGGTTACAATATAAAACTATTTTTCAGATGAGTAGTAGAAAGCTATGTTGCACTAATATGGACACATGTAATATACATACAAGATACAGATTCGAACATTACATTTTTGTATCCATGCAATACAGATGAAAATTAATAGAAGGAAACTAATTAGAACTTCTATAATTTATTATACTTTGCTAATAATATTGTTCAACTGTGACGTGGCCATGCATCAAAACTTCACATTCTCTAGTTTAACTAGGAAAGAGGCAGATTGTAACATATATCAACAGAGTCAATTTTTGTTCACCTACAAAAATTAGGATGTTTGTTCACTCTCCAACAAAAAATTGACACGTGTCAAATCCATTCAACATCAACCGTTTGAAAGTGGTTTTGTAGACATTCAAAATAGTTTTAACTAAATGATTTGATACTGTCAATTTTTTATTGGAGAGTGAACAAATACTATAATTTTGATCGGTGAACAAAATAAACTCTATATCAACATGACATTATGATAGGTCATTACTAAGATTGGCATATAGCTATTCCACTCCCTTTCTTTTCATTTTCTATAGTTGTAGTGTTGGTAGTGTTGGTTGAGTCCACATCCATGATCAAGAAAGGTGCAAAGTGCAAACCTTAGCATATACTCTCTCCATGACTCAAAGAAAGTGTTGGTCAATCAGTCAAAAGGGATGTGGGCACATGAGCACCTAATAGAGAGGGAGACCTTGGCATTTTAAAGGGTCGCACCACCAGCCAGCCAACCAACCAACCAGCCAGATTGGAGGTGGGGTTGCTAGCATTTTGGGCAGACCAGAATGGTCCTTGTCACCAAACACAATATTTTGGGATTGGGTCCATTAGTTTGTTTCTAGTCATCCCATCACTTTTCCAAGAATTGTGTCCAAATACTAGACAATATCTTTTCTTTTAACTACTTTAAATAAATTTATATTAGGTTGTGTTTGATTGAACTTTTTCTTGGTTGGAAATATTTTCATCATAAATTTTTTACCCAGTGTTTGATAGTTTTCGATAAAATTGTTTTTCCAAAATCTATTATTTTTCATATTTTTCTTCAAATGGTGGAAAATAAAATTGGTCCATACCATAGAAAAATATCAATTTTCATAAAAAATAACTATTTTCTATGAAAAATACACCCAATTAGTATTGTATGTTGAATTTTTTTTTAATATTTTATTTTTTTGAGATCTGATACGATTGTACAGTTTGTACGTGCCCAAAAACATTCATATGTCACTCTTCCTAATTTTTCTATTAAGAACCTCAAAACAAAGATACACCAGTCAGATTGCCACTCCAATTGATAATTGCACAACCAACACATCTAAGACTTTGACTGGATTGGTTTCTTTTCTTTTCTTAGATTTAGACAGCGGTTCAAGTCATGGGCAAAGAGATTCTTTCGTTAGGGCTCGTTTGGATCAAGTTTTTGTATTTCTAGGAATAGATTTTCAATTTTTTTTCCATGAAAAAGTAATTCAACATTTTCATATCCATGTTTGGTTAGGTTAAGAATATGTAGTTCAAAATTTTAAAAAAATTTATCTCCATTTTTGGTTTATAAAGGAATATAAATATTAATTTATTTAGTTTTTCTTTAATACCCTTTCATTAATTTCATAATGATTCACATGTTTGGGATAGAAGTTAAAATTTTGAAAATACAAAGAGGGTATAACCGTCCAAACAAAATAGCCAAATATCATTCCTAGAAAAGCAAATCTATTCCGGGGGCTTGGAAATAGCTTTTCCGAGTCAATGGAAATAGTTTTTTCCACATAAACCCCTCTTATTCCCTCCTCATTTCCAATCCTAAACATACCAAACATAGTAAGGAATTCAAAACCAATTTTCAAGCCACAAAAACTTGAACCAAACGTCCCCTTAATATTAGCAGTAACAAAAATTATAGCAGGAGTAATGATTATGGGACAGCCCACAGGCTGATCCAGATTTAGTTCGAACCGAAGCTATCCTAAGTGTGGGTCCGGACTTGATTTAGAATTTATTTAAAACCCCGGCCGGCCTGGTCCGTCATTTTCTGGCTGACCCGACCTGGTCCGAAATCGATTAGATACAGTCAACTTGGGCCTAAGCCGTCCTGGCCCGGTCCGGGGTTAAAAATATGTATACTAAATATACATAATATCAAAGGGTTAAAAGTATGTATACTAAATATACAAGTACTGTATATCACTTTCCCCATAGTACCTAGTGCTATTAGCACAAACAATAAAATAAAGGCTTACATTTGTTATCATAGAGTTGTCAGTGAGGGAAGATTGTTTTGTAATTGGATAGAGGTCACCACAGCTCGTGGGTTTCGTCCTCCACTAAAAATTTGACACGTGTCAAATTAAAGATAAAAATCGTTTTGCTGGATGAACAAAATCACTTGTAAAGTTATTTTATATAGATAAAATTAACACGTGTCAATTATTTAGTAGAGGGTGAACAAATATTCTAGTTTTGATGGATGAAAAAAATAGACTCCCATAAGTTGGTCCAAGTCACTTGAATCTAGTCAGCTGTCGGCCGAATCTGGCTGACCCACCAGGGCATTGTTAAAATAGGATCCTATACATAATATAAATTTTAATATTATAAATTCAAAATAAAAGTAAATTAAAAAAGTTACCAAAATGTATTTATATAAAGATGTTTATTATTTAAGATTCTAATGTATTAGTAGCTTTGTGCTAATAAGAGCACATGGTACCTATTATTTCTATTGGGAAAATTTATGAAATGTCCAAAAAACGAAAAATTTTTATGAAAAATTCACCGCACAATAACATTTCATCGCGTGCCCAGAATTAGCAAAAAATATATAAAGAGGGTTCCGAATGACCTTTTTGCCCTTCCTTCTAATTTATTGAAAACACCCACGAAACTACTCTTAAAAAAAACGTTTCGATATTTCATCTTCTTCCATACGCTGCTCACTTTCGAAACTAGGTTTTCTCCTCAAAAATCTTCAAAAATTCGTCGAAAAATTTCGGAAAGACCGAGACAAACGGCAAAAGTGCTAAAACGGAGGTCCAAACATAATTTTATTGCGATTCTAAAATTTCAAAAGGCCGTCTAACAAAAGTATTGTTACTTTCAGGCTCCTCGAAGATACGCTCATTTTGGGACAAACCGGGCCTCGTTTCGACCTCCCAGTCAAAAGTTATGGCCCTTCAAAGTTTCAACTGACCATAAAATGTAGGAGAATGGTCATTCTCCGTGTTAGAACACAAAAAATGTTAATTTCGCATGAGGGTGACCATTCTCCGTGTAGTAACACGGAGAATGTCATTCTCCGTCTTAATTTACACGGAGAATAATCATTCTCTGTGTTAGAAACACGGAGAATGCCATTCTCCGTGTAAATAAACACGGAGAATGACATTCTCCGTGTTAAATAAAACGGAGAATGGCCATTCTCCGTCTTAATTTACACGGAGAATGGCCATTCTCCGTGTAATTTAGCACGGAGAATGGTCATTACAGTGTTAAAACGCAGGAGAATGGCCATTCTTCGTGTTAGAAACACGGAGAATGTCATTCTCCGGGTTAAATAAAAAGGAGAATTGCCATTCTCCGTGTAATTTAGCACGGAGAATGGTCATTACAGTGTTAAAACGCAGGAGAATGGCCATTCTTCGTGTTAGAAACACGGAGAATGCCATTCTCCGTGTAAATTAACACGGAGAATGTCATTCTCCGTGTTAAATAAAACGGAGAATGGCATTCTCCGTCTTAATTAAAACGGAGAATGACATTCTCCGTGTTAATTTACACGAAGAATGGTTATTCCCAGTGTTAAAACGTAGGAGAATGACCATTCTTCGTGTAATTTAGTACGGAGAATGGCATTCTCCGTTTCTAAATTACACGGAGAATGGCCATTCTTCGTGTTAGAAATACGGAGAATGCTATTCTCCGTGTAAATTAACACGGAGAATGTCATTCTCCGTGTTAAATAAAACGGAGAATGGTTATTCCCAGTGTTAAAACGTAGGAGAATGACCATTCTCCGTGTAATTTAGTACGGAGAATGGTATTCTCCGTTTCTAAATTACACGGAGAATGGTCATTCTCCGTGCTAAATAACACGAAGAATGGTCATTCAAATGTTAAAACACAGGAGAATGGCCATTCTCCGTGTTAGAAACACAGAGAATGCTATTCAACACAGAGAATGGCATTCTTCTTGTTAAAAATGCAGGAGAATGACTATTCTTCGTGCGATATCGACGGAGAACAGTTGACAAAAACCTAATTTTTTCATTTTTTTGTTTTGTGGAAAGAAATTTGACATGAATAAAGATTCAAGAGTTTTCGTTCTTCTTTCAAAATGATGCTAACTCTTATGGAAAAGAAGAAGAAGATCTTCTCTCCATAATTGACCTAATTGTCGGTGTAAGCCCCCTGAATTTCAGGGTTTATTTTTTTATTTTTCTGAATGAATTATTTTCGATAAATATATTATTATTTAATTGTTTAGATCATTAATGTACCTTTCCGTAACTTTGACTTCTGGAGCGTCAGGGATACCAATCTCTGTAAACTCTTTTTGCGAGTTTTGAAGTAGACAAGATTATCTTCGTTTTGATATATCGTGTCCCACTTGAACTCGTTCCTTTGTGCTCTTTTTGTATCGCGCAACTTCGGGTCAACTTAGAACAATTAATCTTTGAATAATTATTCCCACTTTTATTTTTGATCTCCGTTTGTACGTTACCATGACTTTTAATTTAGGAGCACGAGACCAGTCGTTTTCTCAGAACCAACTTCTCATGAATGATCTACTCGAGACGCTCTCCACCCATGACCTTCGTGTCCCACTCAGACACTCCATTTTGTGCTTCATTTTCTTCGCACAATTTCCGGGTCAATTTAGGCCGATTTATTTTCTACCGTAAAATCTGATTTATTTTCTAATTTAATTTCAGGACCCGACATTGATCCAACCTAGCCGACCCAAAGTATGCACGTGGCCCATATGAAGCCTACTACACGCATGAATAGGGGTGTAAACGGACCGGACGGACACGGACAGTCCACTGTCCGTGTTTGGTCCGTTAATGAAAATAAGTTCGGACGGACGGACATAGATAGTTCATTGTTCAAGTTCGGGCCGGACGAACACGGACAACCACTGTTTGTTAATTCAATCGGACGGTCCGCGGATAAATTAAATATATTATCAAAAGTTATTATTTTATCAAGATACCTTAATAGTTGGTTCAAAAAATCTAGTTGAAAGAAAATACAATTGAAGGTTATAGAATACAACAAACAATAGTAAAAGGATAACAAAAATCTAGACGGAACAACAAAAACTTGATGCAAAACCAAAATATTTTGACATAATTGATACAAAACCAAAAGGAGTCTCCACTATCGGACTGTTCGCGGACGAATTCGGACCGGACATGGATATGACCGTGTCCGGGTCTGACTTTTAATCGGACCAAAAAAAATGTCCAAGTTTTGTTCGTTAAGATTGTTAGCCCAATGATTGTATCATATTTTTGAATATGGTTAATATGTTAAGTTTAGCATTTCATTATCACTAATCTTCATACTATCGCTATAGCATTTCTACTTATACTTATATCTTTGGTGATATGTGCCTATTGGTTTACATATTAGTGATATGAGCTTATCTATCTTAAATTTAAGTTTAAGTATGCTTTTATAAGTAATCTAAGTAGTATGCTATTAGTGATATTGCTTATGTCTTTTGTATATTAGTGATACATGCATCCATTGTGTTTCTTTAAAGAGTTTGAATGAGGCTTTATTTTTGAAAATCAAATCACTTTCCTCATCAATAGAAGATCTTAAGAGGCAAACTTATGAGCTAAATCAATTGTAGGAACCCTAGAGGGGGGGTGAATAGGGTCAAGCTAACTAATCAAGCACTTAGCACAAGCAAATTGACAATTTTAAAATATAAGTGCAAGAGAAGAAGCAAACACAATACCGACACCCGATATATCCTGGTATCCTCCTAAGAGGCAGTCCAGTCCCGGAACTCTCTCCGGCTTTAATCCACTATTTGAGCAAATAGTTACACACGAGTTTGGATCCGAAGAACTCGCTAACTTCTTACACAAGAGCTTTAATCCGAAGGGCTCTCCGACTTCAACCGAGAGTTTGGATACGAAGACTCCCCAACTTCAACCGAGAGTTTGGATACGAAGACTCTCCAACTTCAACCTTTCACAATAGGTTTTGATCTCCTTATATAATAGGATGAAGATCTCACTTTTCAACTCAATAACTCTAACACAATTTGTAGATGGCAAATGAAGGCTTTGTAGAGTTGTATGTGGATAAGCTTTGGTGGTTTGGAAATTTTTAGGCTCAAAGCATCAACCTTGAATGAAGGGGTTCAAGGCTATTTAAAACCAAAGCTTGAAAAGAAGCCAAAGGCAACTTTTCAGCCACGAATCGACATACCGCCGGTATGATCCGGCATACCGGCGGTATACCGTTCTGGGATTGCAACGGCTAGAAATATAGCCGT
Organism: Iris pallida; assembly: GCA_029216955.1. Lineage (NCBI taxonomy): Eukaryota > Viridiplantae > Streptophyta > Magnoliopsida > Asparagales > Iridaceae > Iris > Iris pallida. The sequence continues at coordinate 3,023,175 of JANAVB010022200.1, forward strand.
TAGGATCATTAATGGCTGGAAATCCGACCGTTGGAATTTCAACGTTTCGGAAGCGGTATACCGTCGGTATGGACCAGTATGCCGTCGGTATGCCAGTTTTGTAAACAAAAACTTTCTGTGAACAAAAATCGGTATACCGTCGGTATACACCGGTATACCGTCGGTATGCCGTTTTCCACCAAAAATGATCCTGGGCTTATTTCTGCCCTAGCTTTCGATTTTGCCATCCATTTCTTGTGTTTACAATAATTCCTAAGACTCATTACAGACTCCAGATAAACTTAGGCAGGTGCAGGCTTCTTCAGAGTCTTGAAATGATGATGGCATGGCTTAGCTTCTTCCTTTGATAGGTGCTGGCTTTTTCCCTTGGCGGCAGCGGAACCCCCGGTACGTGGCTCCAGAGATGTCGTCGGGTGGTTCAGAAAAATCTTGTGGGATCTATCGTCTTTGGCCCACCATAATTTCTTCATTGCATTGCATATGTCCACATTGATCTTGCTAATTGCTTTTCTGCAAATACATGTTAGACGAACAAAGCAATATACATGTAGCAAGAATGATAAGATAAAAGCACATTAGGACTATGCGAAGTTTAAGTATCAATGCTATAGTGATAGCATAAATATTAGTGATAACATAATTTTAAACTTAATTGAATAACCATAATCAAAACATAGTTCTGATTTTGGCAACCCGATTAAATTTAAGATAGATAAGCTCATATCACTAATATGTAAACCAATAGGCACATATCACCAAAGATATAAGTATAAGTAGAAATGCTATAGCGATAGTATGAAGATTAGTGATAATGAAATGCTAAACTTAACATATTAACCATATTCAAAAATATGATACAATCATTGGGCTAACAATCTCCCCCTTTTTTATTATGACAAATCGGTTAAGTTTAGTATGGACACAATGGATGCATGTATCACTAATATACAAAAGACATAAGCAATATCACTAATAGCATACTACTTAGATTACTTATAAAAGCATACTTAAACTTACTTCTCCCCCTTTGACATGATCAAAAATAGGCTCCCCCGTACTAAGAGATAAAACGAAATCAATCTTAAGCATAGAAATCAGAGCATGGAAAAGTCATAGACAATCATGATCAAAATATACTATTGAAAAATAATGGAAGAAGGGTGTAAAGACAAGTGTATAAAACTACATACCAAATGTAGAGTACTAAATAGAAAATTGCTTGTCAAAACATAATATGGTTGGTAAAACTAAAAGTATTTAAAAAATAAGAAATAAGTAGTTTACCAACTTGAAATCCAAGGAATAAATCCAAAACATAATAGGATATGAAATATTGCTTCAGTTTTGGAAGAGGACTATGAAATAAAGGATTTCAAACAAAAGCTATGAGGAATAGATAATTGCAACTAATAGATACCAATTGAGATATGTAATTAAATAAACTTGATACCAACTGAAAAGATGTAAACTTGAAACATTGATCAAAGAAACCATTAATAATCATAATTGTCCACAAATAAATAGTGGAACAAAATAAAAGAATGATCAATGTAAAATATTGCAATTGATATAAAGTGATCTCATTATTTGCAAGATCTATATGCTTATCCAAGTTCATGCATTTGAACTCAATTACCTTATCATGCTATATGAATACCCTTTAGATAAACATGAAGGTAAAGGAGAAAAATACTTGAGAAGGAAAAATTCAGTCGACTTGAATGCTCCCCCTCAAAGTACTACCAAAGTAGATAAAAATCATGAATTTTGGATAAGTCCTCAACAAGGAAAGCCAAATCAATTAAGCATAAAAGAAAAGCCAAATCAACAAAAGCACAATAGTCATCAAGATAATATATAAAAGTTAATATTTAAGAAGATGACTTATTTAATCCATATAAAAGAGAGATAAGTGATAAAGACAATAGCATATACTCTCATAAACCCTTCACAATTAAAAGTATCATGACCTCATTCACTAAGATATGAAAAAGAAGAAAGTATGGGTCCATGATGAACTAGATATACGACATATTTAAGGGTATAAATGAATTGAATCAATTAATTTGCTCCCCCTCAAAATATGCGTATCTAGTTCCAAAGCACTTATAGCATAAAATAGATAACTACAAGATCTAGGAGTAAATCAACTATGGATTTCTCCCCCTTGCTCGATGCATATAAGGCTACAATATCGTCAAAAGACGAATAAAATCATCTTTAGTCAAGAAGAGATAACCAATTAATAGCCACTAAAGATGAGAGATCAAAAGAATATCCCAATAAAGCACATATAATCAAAAGATGGCATACATTAGTCTATATAGAAGAATCTCATATTTAAATATGATAGATCAATGTATGTTATCCTTTGAGAAAATGTCATCATGAAAAAGAATAAAGTCAATTAAGAACAATCATGATGATAGACAAAATATAGCTCAAAAATAAAATAAAAATAAAACTCAAACATCATGTCCATGATTATCTAATTAAGAAATAATCAACCAATTTATTGCTTTGCATGGACTAGGTATGTTTTATCACATGTGTACCCATCAACCGGGTAACATCCAAACTTTGCTACTTTTAAATGAAAGACCAATAAAGTTCAAATAGCAAAGGTCATATGAGATAAACCATGAGTAGTCAAAGTAGAGCAATAAATTAAATTGACATTTATAAAATTAGATAGTTTAGGACTACTCAATCATTAGGATCATTCATAAAGAAAACAAATGAATAAATATGATCTAATGAATCTCATCAAGAAAAAATCACAAATCTAAAAAAAAAAGATCTCACACATTAACATGGGAAAGAGTCAATCTCATTTAAATAATTACAAACATAATAAAGAAGAGATGTAAATGATAATACGATGAAATCATGACTCAAGAAGTGAGAGAAATTTAAGAGAGAGACTTGCTAATGACTAGTTATGAAGGAGAGTTAAAACAAGGAATCACAAACCTCTAAGGAAAAACAAGATTTAATAAAGAATTTGTAAAACTAGTTTTAGAGATTAAGCATATCACAAATCTTGTTTTTGTAAACTAGCATATCATATATAGATTGAAGTATAGGAATATAGCTAGATGTGTGAAAGTGAGCCAAAATTATATAGCTTAATAATATATCACAAATGAGCAAACTATATAATCCAAATAAGATTAATGAGGGAAGCCATTAACAAGATAAATGTGCTCATTAAATCTTAAGTCACTAACACTAAAAAATACTTGCTTAAGCAAGGAGTTCACAAAGAGGAAAATACATTTTGAATGAACAAAATGTTGGAGTGGGTGGGGTTCCCAACCTATGTGGAGAAGATCCCGGAGTGCGACGAGCGCCGTCCGATGTCGGAGAAGCTCGGGAGTAATTGTTGCTGCTGCTGCTGCCCCAAAGGGGGTTCTGGACCAAGTCTGCCGAGTTCGGGCCGAACTCGGTCCCAGGCCGAGTTCTGGCCGAACTCGGTCTGGCCGTTCCAGGGTTTGGCCACCCAGTGCTGGTTGCCCCACACAGAGTTCTGGCCGAACTCTGTGTGTCGGAGGGCTGAAGCGGATTTCTGGATGAGTTTTCATCATTGGATCTAATCCAACGGTCCAGGTTGGTTGCGGAATTAGGGAGATATATTTTGAGTTTTCTCAACCCTAATTAATTATCGCATAATCGCATTGGACAACACAAGTTTGAGAGAGAAGGAGGCAAGAGTGCCATTACAACTTCGGAGAAGAAGACAGAGGATTGAAGGTCGTTTTCGAAGGAGATCGTGTTTGGGTAATCTCTACTCGTCGTTCTCGCTCTTCGTAGCCTTGTAATCATTGTTCTTATCTCTGAGTGTTGTGGGGATCCGATTTGGATCGGGAGGAGTTTGTAGAGGGTGTAATTCTTCTATTCTATTAGTGGAGGCTTCTCAGGGTTGGACTCCGATCGTCCCGTGGTTTTTTCCCGCAAGGGTTTCTACGTCAAAAATTCTCTGTAACTGCGTGGTTGTTTTTGTGTGCTTGTTTTTGGGTTCGTGCGTTGTATTGCTCGGTCCTCTCGCAGGTACTCTCCGGTTTGGGGAAAGGTTTCCGCGCTTCTTTCCCAACAGAGTGGTATCAGAGCTTTGGGTTCAAAGGGTGTCAGGAGTTGACAGAGGAACCAGAGAGGAGAGATGGACGCGAAGCCGGTACGCATGGTGAACCTTAATGGCATAAACTATCATTATTGGCGGAGCAAGATGAAAGATTTGCTATTTGTCAAGAAGCTGCATCTACCCGTGTTTGCATCCGAGAGGCCCAGTGATAAATCTGAGGAGGACTGGACGTTCGAGCACATACAGGTGTGTGGGTACATACGGCAGTTTGTTGATGAGAACGTGTACAATCACGTTGCCAATATTGAGCACGCGAAGACGTTGTGGGATAAGCTGGAATCCTTGTATGCGAAGAAGACCGGGGTAAACAAGTTGTTCCTGATCCGAACGATGATGGGTCTGCGGTACAAGGATGGGGCATCTATTTCGGATCACTTGAGTGAGTTCCAGGGCGTGGTTGACCAGCTATCTTCTATGGGAGTCAAGTTCGACGACGAAGTTCAGGGACTGTGGATGCTGTGTACCTTGCCAGACTCGTGGGAGACCGTACGAGTATCTATGATCGCTTCTGCTCCAGAGGGCGTGGTCAGTCTGGAGTTTGCCAAGAGCGGGGTGTTGAATGAAGAGATGCGGAGACGTTCTCAGGGCACTTCATCCACATCCCACCACTCAGAGGCACTTGTTTCAGAGAGCCGCGGAAGGGGCAAAAGCAGGGGTCCAGGTGGTGGCAGAGACAAGAGCAGGGGGAAGTCCAAGGGTCGTTACGAGGACTCAGAGTGTTATCATTGCGGTAAGAAGGGCCATATCAAGTGGAATTGTTTCGCTTGGAAGAGAGAGAAGAAGGGCGACAAGGGGAAGCAAGAAGAGAACACTACAGCGGCGGCCTCGATGCATGGAGGCGATGTGATCGTCGTAGGTGATGAGGTCATTACTAACCTCGCCTGCGATGACAATTCTTGGCTGGTGGACTCAGGGGCTTCAGCACATGTATCTCACAATAGGGCACTGTTTGCCACTTATACGACAGGCGACTGTGGCGTGTTGAAGATGGGCAACGGAGATGTGTCGAAGGCGGTTGCCGTTGGAGATGTGCATTTGAGAACGAAGACGGGTACGGTTCTTGTTCTCAAGGATGTTCGTCATGTCCCTGATATCCGTTTCAACCTGGTGTCGGTTGGAAGGTTGGATGACGAGGGATTCTTCAGTCTCTTCGGGAATAGTCAGTGGAAGCTTTCCAGAGGTTCGATGGTGATTTCCAGAGAAAGCAAGAAGTCCGGTCTCTACTATATGGAGGGGAGCGCAGAGGGGGCACAGGAGGTGAACGCAGTCAGTGACGCGTCTACCGAGTTGTGGCACAGGCGGCTCGGCCATATCAGCGAGAAGGGGATGAGCTACTTGGTGAACAGGAAAGTGATTCCGGGGCTCAAGTCTACAAAGTTGGAGAAATGCACGCACTGTTTAGCTGGGAAGCAAAATAGGGTGTCTTTCCAGAGTCACCCAAGTTCGAGGAAGCCGGCGTTGCTCGAGTTGATTCACTCGGATGTCTGCGGTCCTATGAAGGTAAAATCTCTTGGTGGTGCTTCTTACTTTGTGACTTTTATTGATGATTGTTCCAGGAAGGTTTGGGTCTATGCCTTAAAGACCAAGGATCAGGTGCTGCCTACTTTCAAGGAGTTTCAGACCTCCGTTGAAAGGGAGACGGGCAAGAAGTTGTTGTGTGTTCGGTCCGACAATGGCGGCGAATACATCGGTCCCTTTGATGCGTATTACAGAGAGCAAGGGATACGACACCAGAAGACTCCGCCAAAGACACCTCAGCTCAATGGTGTAGCGGAGCGCATGAACAGGACACTGATGGAGAGGGTGCGGTGTTTGCTGTCAGAAGCAAACTTGCCGGGCAGTTATTGGGGTGAGGCTCTTCTCACAGCTGCTTATATTATTAATTTGTCTCCTAGTGCTCCTTTGCAGGGTGATGTGCCTGACAAAGTATGGTACGACAAGGAGCCGTCATACAGTCACCTGCGGGCGTTTGGTTATAAAGCCTTCGTGCATGTACCGAAGGACGAGAGGACCAAACTTGAGCCAAAGACGAGGCGATGCGTCTTTGTCGGCTACGGTCGGGATGAGTTTGGCTATAGACTTTACGACCCAGTGGAAGGAAAGCTCTACAGAAGCAGGGACGTGGTGTTCGTCGAGGATCAGACCATGACCAACACTCAGGATTCCGAGACGCCTTCTGAGACTGAGGAATTGCCTGAGTTAGAGTCATTTCGCTTCGAGCAGTTTCCAGAGGACATCGCTGAGGATCCAGTTATGGGGGAGCCGGTACATGGAGTTGCTCCCAACCTTGATCATCAGCCTGCTGATGGTGGTCAGGGTGTCCCTCAGGAGGATGAGCATGCCGGGGAGGCAGTTCCTGAAGGGGAGGAGGCTGTCGGTATACAGCCAGCACCAGTGGCTCCACTGAGAAGGAGCAACAGGGATCGTCGACCATCTACGAGATACTCGCCGGATGAGTATGTGCTATTGACTGACGGGGGAGAGCCCGAAAGTTTCACAGAGGCTATGGAAGACGAACACAGGCAGGAGTGGATGGTAGCTATGCAGGAGGAGATGAGTTCCTTGCACACCAATTCTACTTATGATCTGGTGCGGTTGCCAAAGGGCAAGAAGGCTTTGAAGAATCGATGGGTGTTCAGAGTGAAACAGACGGATGATGCTACTCGCCCTCGATACAAAGCGAGGCTGGTAGTCAAGGGCTACGGTCAGCGGAAAGGCGTGGATTATGATGAAATCTTTTCGCCTGTCGTCAAGCATTCGTCTATTCGGGTGGTGCTAGCATTAGCAGCCAGTTTCGACTTAGAGGTCGAGCAGATGGACGTGAAGACGGCGTTCCTCCACGGTGATCTTGAGGAGGAGTTGTACATGGAGCAGCCGGAGAGATTCTGTGAGAAGGGCAAGTCACATTTGGTCTGCCGGTTGAGAAAGAGCTTGTATGGTCTGAAGCAGGCTCCGAGGCAGTAGTACAGAAAGTTCGAGTCATTTATGGAGGAGCATGGTTATGCACGGACGACGTCGGACCATTGTGCATTTGTGAGGTACTTTGCCGATGATGATTTTATCATCTTATTGCTCTATGTTGATGATATGCTATTAGTGGGTCGGAATGCCACTAGGATAGCGGAGTTGAAGTGCCAACTGGGCGCGGCCTTCTCTATGAAGGATTTGGGCACAGCGAAGACTATTCTTGGAATGGAGATCAGCCGAGAGAGAGAGTCCAAGCTGCTACACTTGTCCCAAAAGAAGTACATTCATCGGGTACTTCAGCGTTTCGGGATGGACGGGTCGAAGAAAGTGAGTTCCCCCCTCGCGGCTCACTTTAAGTTCACTGAGGAGCAGTGTCCATCTACCGAGGACGAAAAGGAAGATATGGAGCGGGTTCCATATGCCTCAGCTGTGGGAAGCCTTATGTATGCCATGGTGTGTACGAGGCCAGATATTGCTCATGCAGTTGGTACGTTTAGCAGGTATCTTTCGAATCCTGGAAGGGTACACTGGAGTGCGGTCAAGTGGATTCTACGATATCTTTAGGGCACTGCTGGTTGGAGACTTTCCTTTGGTGGTGACGAGCCGAAGCTGGTTGGGTATACCGACGCTGATATGGCTGGAGATGTAGACACGAGGCGATCGACTTCAGGCTACGTGATGATGTTTGCGGGAGGAGCAGTGTCGTGGCAGTCGCGGTTGCAGAAGTGTGTTGCCTTGTCGACGACGGAGGCGGAATACATTGCGGCGACGGAGGCTTGCAAGGAGCTGTTGTGGATGAAGAAGCTGTTGCAGGAAATGGGACTGAAGCAAGAGCAGTATACTTTGCTTTGCGACAGTCAGAGTGCTATCCATCTTGTGAAGAATCAGACGTTTCATAGCCGGTCCAAGCACATCGAGACTCGGTATCATTGGATACGGGATGTGGTTGAAAAGAAGGACGCGGAGCTTGAGAAGGTGCATACAGATGACAACGGAGCTGATATATTCACGAAGATTCTACCAAGGGAGAAGTTTGAGTACTGCAGGCAGATCGTCGGGATGACGACGTCCTCCCCATAGTTGTGAAGGGGGAGATTTGTTGGAGTGGGTGGGGTTCCCAACCTATGTGGAGAAGATCCCGGAGTGCGACGAGCGCCGTCCGATGTCGGAGAAGCTCGGGAGTAGTTGTTGCTGCTGCTGCTGCCCCAAAGGGGGTTCTGGACCAAGTCTGCCGAGTTCGGGCCGAACTCGGTCCCAGGCTGAGTTCTGGCCGAACTTGGTCTGGCCGTTCCAGGGTTTGGCCACCCAGTGCTGGTTGCCCCACACAGAGTTCTGGCCGAACTCTGTGTGTCGGAGGGCTGAAGCGGATTTCTGGATGAGTTTTCATCATTGGATCTAATCCAACGGTCCAGGTTGGTTGCGGGATTAGGGAGATATATTTTGAGTTTTCTCAACCCTAATTAATTATCGCATAATCGCATTGGACAACACAAGTTTGAGAGAGAAGGAGGCAAGAGTGCCATTACAACTTCGGAGAAGAAGACGGAGGATTGAAGGTCGCTGTTCGAAGGAGATCGTGTTCGGGTAATCTCTACTCGTCGTTCTCGCTCTTCGTAGCCTTGTAATCATTGTTCTTATCTCTGAGTGTTGTGGGGATCCGATTTGGATCGGGAGGAGTTTGTAGAGGGTGTAATTCTTCTATTCCATTAGTGGAGGCTTCTCAGGGTTGGACTCCGATCGTCCCGTAGTTTTTTTTCCCGCAAGGGTTTCCACGTCAAAAATTCTCTGTGTCTGCGTGGTTGTTTTTGTGTGCTTGTTTTGGGTTCGTGCTTTGTTTGCTCGGTCCTCTTGCAGGTACTCTCCGGTTTGGGGAAAGGTTTCCGCGCTTCTTTCCCAACACAAAATGATTTATAGACTCTTTACTTAGCAAGGATAAGAGCATAAGATGACAAATAAATGAATTAGACTCTTATCAAGTATAGGCCAAAAGAGATATTCATGAAAACGTAATAAAGTAAATCTTTTTGCCAAATATTGAGATTAACCCAAGATAATAAAATAATAGATCGATCTAGAGAATGCAAAATATTATAGCCATTATGAAATAAGTGTATTCTCTAGAAATGGGAAAATCTCAACATAAAAGCTCAAACCATAGTAGCTAAAGTCATAAGAAATATGATGTAACAATTACATGTATTCTCATGTGCTACAAAAACTATTGGGCAACAATAATTCAAAAAGAAGTATAAACCCAAGGAATGAGCAAAGAAAGATCATTAAGATCAAGAAAGCTAAATTCTAAAGATATCAAGAAGTACATTTTTCAAAGAGCTTTCATAGTGCACCATAGTAAGTTATAAGGAAGATATAGATTTGAAAAAGTGCACTAAAAACGGAAGTAAATATAAAAATAAGACAAAGCACAAAACTATGTGATTCTTAAAAGAACTTCCATAATTAGTCATGAGCAAGATATTAATAAACACTTACTCTCAACATCCTAACTTAAAGGTATAAAACAAATAAATATCAAAAGTTAGGAATCACTAATATATATGAACTATATATATCATGAATAGGCATACATGAAAAGATCAAAAACCAATTAAGAACATGTATCCATAATGCCAACCACAAAGTCAAGAAGATATCATCAAAAGAAGACTTTAAGGAAGAAGCTAATTGATTCAAGAAGAATAAATTTGGTCAAAGGAATCAATAGCTAAGGTATGAGATAAGCACAAGTTTGAAGGTAAAAAGTATATTTAAATACTCTTCAAGTCAATATAAAACTTTAGCTTAACTCATATGCCCACATAAAGAAATTTATACAAAAAAAAAAAATATAAACATAAGAAATACATGATCTACATGTAAATAGAAATTTAATGAATATGTCATGTATCCTTAATGAATGTTTGAAAAACTATTCCAAATTCAAAATACATATAAATAATCTTTATTAGGCAAAGACATAATTGATTCATAAGAGGTTTAATCAAAATAAAACATGAGAATCAATTATGAATATACTATGTGAGCACAAGTTTAAAGTGAAAGTATAAGTATATACTTGTCAAGTGATAAGAAGCTTGTGCTAAACATATATATTCACAAATACCGATTAAGATAAATATGACATATTAAAAACAAACCGGCAAGAAGTAACTATTTCAAAAACTTTAAAGACAGAGAGTTAAAATCATATTAACTCAAATCAAAATCAAGCTCCGATGGACTAGAGAGATATGCATGCTTTATAAATAAAGATTAAGAAAAATGAGCATACATATACAAATGTGTCACACTAATAGAGAATGAATGATAAACTACATAGTGTGAACTAATCATTTAAGCCGAGTAACTAGTCATGCTAGATAAAAGAATTAATAAGAAAATTAACTAAGCATGCTAGAATTGTATCTCACATTGATTTATATAAAAGGCAACTAAAGAATATCAATGTGAGCTAGTAGCAAGACATCAAGAGAAACATGCTAGATTCTATAAATATAAACAATTTAAAGAGAAACGATTAGCATGTTACCAAAGTGGCTCTAGAGGCCACACTTGTGTTGGTGCAATTGCTTAGAAGATGACCTTTGAGCTTTGCAACCACCAACACGCTCCTCGGTGCTATGTCCCGATACAAGAAGCTTCACCTACAACATTAGATGAAGACTTTGGTATCCAAATAAACTTGGATCCACATTTATTAGCTTTAGGGACCCATATAGCACTTACTCTAGCATTGGTAGTGAAGGTCCTACGAATAGGGCATGTAAAGCTCATGTGTCCAATGCGAGAGCAATAGAAGCATCTAATGCTAGTGTGTGCACATGTATCAGAATGAGCATGGCTATAAACATGTGACATACTAGAATGATGAATATCTCTAGAGTGAGCATGCATAGATTTGGTCTTAAGAATATCATGTTCTAATATCAAATCATCATGCATACAAGTAAGAGAATCAAATTTAACATTTAAAGCATTATTCTCTTTTTTAAATAAAACAATTCTAGAAATAAAATCATTATTTTATTTCTTTAAAGAGTCAATAGAAGAATCATGCAAATGATTTAGCTCATGAGTTTGCCTCTTAAGATCTTCTATTGATGAGGAAAGTGATTTGATTTTCAAAATTAAAGCCTCATTCAAACTCTTTAAAGAAACACAAGATGAGTTTTGAGAGTCAAGTCTAGATAATAAAACATTATTTTCATTTCTCAAAAACTCATTTGCTTCTTCTAAAAGAATAACCTTTTCAGAAAGTTCTTTATTTGTAGAATAAAGGTTGTCAAGAATCTCTAAGGATTGTTTAGCCATGGCTTTCCACTTAGATCATTTCTTGCATTTAGAAGAGACATGATTGTCTATGCTACTAGAAGTAAAACTCTCTTTATCGAAGGAGGAGTAGGAGGAATACGATGCCATAGAAAAATAACAAGGATCTACTCTAAGGATGTTAAGCCTAACAATAGAGTCCTCGCTCTGATACCAATTGTAGGAACCCTAGACGGGGGGTGAATAGGGTCAAGCTAACTAATCAAGCACTTAGCACAAGCAAATTGGCAAATTAAAAATGTAAGTGCAAGAGAAGAAGCAAACACAATACCGACACCCGATATATCCTGGTATCCTCCTAAGAGGCAGTCCAGTCCCGGAACTCTCTCCGGCTTTAATCCACTATTTGAGCAAATAGTTACACACGAGTTTGGATCCGAAGAACTCGCCAACTTCTTACACAAGAGCTTTAATCCGAAGGGCTCTCCGACTTCAACCGAGAGTTTGGATACGAAGACTCCCCAACTTCAACCGAGAGTTTGGATACGAAGACTCTCCAACTTCAACCTTTCACAATAGGTTTTGATCTCCTTATATAATAGGATGAAGATCTCACTTTTCAACTCAATAACTCTAACACAATTTGTAGATGGCAAATGAAGGCTTTGTAGAGTTGTATGTGGATAAGCTTTGGTGGTTTGGAAATTTTTAGGCTCAAAGCATCAACCTTGAATGAAGGGGTTCAAGGCTATTTATAACCAAAGCTTGAAAAGAAGCCAAAGGCAACTTTTCAGCCACGAACCGGCATACCGCCGGTATGATCCGGCATACCGGCGGTATACCGGTCTGGGATTGCAACGGCTAGAAATATAGCCGTTAGGATCATTAATGGCTGGAAATCCGACCGTTGGAATTTCAACGTTTCGGAAGCGGTATACCATCGGTATGGACCGGTATGCCGTCGGTATGCCAGTTTTGTAAACAGAAACTTTCTGTGAACAAAAACCGGTATACCGTCGGTATACACCGGTATACCGTCGGTATGCCGTTTTCCACCAAAAATGATCCTGGGCTTATTTCTGCCCTAGCTTTCGATTTTGCCATCCATTTCTTGTGTTTACAATAATTCTTAAGACTCATTACAGACTCCAGATAAACTTAGGCAGGTGCAGGCTTCTTCAGAGTCTTGAAATGATAATGGCATGGCTTGGCTTCTTCCTTTGATAGGTGCTGGCTTTTTCCCTTGGCGGCAGCGGAACCCCCGGTACGTGGCTCCAGAGATGTCGTCGGGTGGTTCAGAAAAATTTTGTGGGATCTATCGTCTTTGGCCCACCATGATTTCTTCATTGCATTGCATATGTCCACATTGATCTTGCTAATTGCTTTTCTGCAAATATATGTTAGACAAACAAAGCAATATACATGTAGCAAGAATGATAAGATAAAAGCACATTAAGACTATGCGAAGTTTAAGTATCAATGCTGTAGTGACAGCATAAATATTAGTGATAACATAATGTTAAACTTAATTGAATAACCATAATCAAAACATAGTTCTGATTTTGGCAACCCGATTAAATTTAAGACACTACCAAATTACGGTACTTTAGCGACGGCAAATTAGCGACGGAAATTTTCCGTCGCTATCACCGTCGGATCACCGACGAATTTGTGACGAAATACCGACGGAAAGCAGTGGACAATTTTTTTTATTTTTTTATGTCCATATCCGTCGCTATGCCGTCGATAGGTAGTCGGCCAAGTAGCGACGGTTTTATATCCGTCGCTAGAACGTCGCATATTTTGGAGGCAAAAGCCTAAAATATTGGCGCGAGATTTACTGACGACTTAGCGACGGAATAATCCGTCGCTACTCGCGCGAGATTTACTGACGCATTAGCGACGGAATAATCCGTCGCTACTCCGTCGCTAAATTTACGTTCCAGACTTAAATTGAAACGACGGGGAGAACTTTTTTATTTCCCCCAAATTTCACTCTATCCTCTCTCTCTCTCTCTCTCCCGCGGTGATCGATCGGCGACCCCCTCTCCTCTCTCTCCCGCGGCGGTGATCGGCGACCCCCTCTCCTCTCTCTCTCCCAAAGGTAATCCCCTCTCCCTCTCCCTCTCTCTCTCTCTCTCTCTCTTTCTCGCTCTCTCTCTCTCGCGCGCGCGCGGTGGTCGTGGGTGCAGCGGGCCGGGGGCGTCGGGGGCTGCGGGGGCGGCGTCGACTGCGGGGGGCGGCGGTGGCGGCGGTGGCGGGAGGTGTGGAGGGGGCGGTGGGAGGGGGCGGGAAGCGTTGGAGGGATGGGGGCGCGCGGGGGCTGGCCGCGGGGTGCGGGGGGTTGCGGAGGGGGGCTGGCCGTGCGCGGGGGGCGGGGGGTGTGGAGGGGGCGGTGGGATCGAGGGGGCGGGCAGCGTTGGGGGGGTACGATGGGGGCGAGGGCTGGCCGCGGGGTGCGGGGGGGGGTATGTGTGGAGGGGGGCTGGCCGGACACACACACACACGGACACACACACACACGGACACACCGACACACAGACACACACACACACACAGACACACACACACACACACGGACACACACGGACACAGACACACGGATACACACACACACAGACATATATATATATATATATATATATATATATATATATATATATATATATATATATATATATATATATATATATAGGCATAATTTTAAGATGCTTAATTAGTTTACCTTATATATATAAGGTAAACTAATTATGGTAAACTAATTATGCCTATATATATATCTATATAGGCATAATTAGTTTACCTTATTTTAGAGTATGACTACGTAGCTAGTGTGTAGAGTAGTATATGGTTACTAGATCCTAGTGTAGAGTAGTATGTAGAGGAGTATGGCTACTAGTGATATATAGATATGTAGGTCCATGTGTATCTGTATCGGACTATCGCTATCGGTATCGAACTATCGCTATCGGTATCGGACTATCGCTATCAGTATCGACCGTATATACTTAGTATCGGGCGTAGCGGATTAGTATCGATCAGTATATAGGTTTGGGTTAAGATCAAGGTTCAAAGTATCGGTATCAGAATAGTAGGCCGAATAGGAGGCCGAGATAGTCGAATGTGAAGAAGGGAAGAAGGGAGGAGCATATGGGTTCAGAGCCATGGTGGAGGAGGAGAAGTAACATGAGAGCAGTTTTCGCCGTAACATCTCCTGGCTCTGCTGGCAACTGAAGTCCAGATGCTACAAAGGACGATCCTTCGCTGAAATCGACTACAACACCCATCAGTTCAAGTTCATTCCTATATGAGTATATTCCAATGCCATAGAGGAAGGTCAACAAACTGATGGCTTCTATGGCATTGGAATCTACTCATATAGGAATGAACTTGAACTGATGGGTGTTGTAGTCGATTTCAGCGAAGGATCGTCCTTTGTAGCATCTGGACTTCAGTTGCCAGCAGAGCCAGGAGATGTTACGGCGGAAACTGCTCTCATGTTACTTCTCCTCCTCCACCATGGCTCTGGACACATCTGCTCCTCCTTTCTTCCCTTCTTCTCGACTATCTCGGCCTCCTATTCGGCCTACTATTCCGATATGCGTTTGATACGGTCTACCTAACCTATATACTGATACTAATCTGATACTCTTTGATATTAAGTACATCCGGCTTACTAGCTAGCGGATCCACCAGTTACATGATTATATACTAATTATGTTAGATTGTGATACTAAGTAGCCTCGTCGTAGGCCTAGCGTGTTATCCACAAGTTTAGTTTTTCTTACGATATGAGTATCGGTATCGGGCTATTAATTCTTATGTTTAGTTTGTCTTACGATACAGATATTCACATCAAATCGAGCATGAATCGTTACTTTGTTGATCGTACATGGATGTACAAACGACAACACGAGAGCAGAATTGGTGTGAGTGATGATTTTCAGGCAGGTGTGGTAGTATTTCTTAAGTATGCCATGAGCAAAACTCAGTACATGGACGATAACAAAATCAAGTGTCCATGTGTTAATTGTCACAATAGACGTTTCGAAGAAGTGATGACTGTGAGAGATTATTTGACCCGTAAGGGTTTCGTACGTGATTACGGCCTGTGGTCATCGCAAGGTGAATTATATTCAGAAAGACAGGCTGCAGAAGCTGGTACTTATGCTTTTGATGATAATGCTGCAACGGATGTCCTCGAAGACGACGGATGCTCTGTGGATTATGGAGACATGCAGAACCTTGCACGAGATATGGTGTATGCTGCGGCAGGGCCTAATTTTGATCCGGAGGATCCTAATCCCGAGGCAAAGGAGTTCTATGATATGTTTAAGGACGCAGATACTCCTCTATATCCTGGTTGTGAGACTCATTCCGCACTGTCAGTGACGATGCGGTTGTTGAACATAAAGTCTGATTTTAACTTGTCACAAGCTTGCTATGATCGGATCACACAATTAACTAATGAGGTGTTACCAAAGGAATCAAAAGAGCTCCCAAGAAACTTCTACAAGTCAAAGATGATGGTCCGACAACTGGGACTGGGGTACGAGAAGATAGATTGCTGTCGCAACGGATGCATGTTGTATTACAAAGAGAATTGCGTATTAGAAAGTTGTTGGTTCTGTAATGCGGATCGTTACAAGACAGTACAGGGAAAAGGAAAGTCAACTAGAAAATGACGTCTTTACAAGTATATGCATTACTTGTCGATCACGAAGCGCTTACAGAGGATGTATATGTCTCTGAATACAGCAGAACACATGACGTGGCACAGTGAAGATCGCATAAAGGACGAAGGAGAATTGTCACATCCTTCGGATGGGGAGGCGTGGAAATATTTTGATTTGTGTCATCCAGATTTTGCTGCAGAGCCTAGAAATGTACGTCTGGCGCTATGTTCTGATGGCTTCGCCCCTTTCGGACAGTCGGGATCTCAATACTCATGCTGGCCGGTCATTCTTACCCCTTACAATCTGCCACCATGGATGTGTATGAAGACTCCTTATATGTTCTTGACAGCTATCATACCCGGTCCCAAAAATCTGACAAAGAATATCGATATATATTTACAGCCGTTGGTGGATGAGCTGAAACAGTTGTGGGAGATCGGCGTCACGACCTATGATATTTCCAGAAAACAAAACTTTCAGATGAGAGCTTCACTTATGTGGACAATCAATGATTTTCTAGCATACGGTATGCTGTCGGGATGGAGTACGTACGGCAACATGTCTTGTCCGATATGTATGAAAAATAGTAAAGCGTTCCGCATTAGACATGGAGGAAAAACTTCTTTCTTTGACTGTCACCGTCAATTTCTGCCAACGAGACATCCTTGGCGAAAGAACAAGGACGCGTTCAGATATGGAAAACAAGAATTTTCTGAACCTCCTGCCAGATTGTCGGGATACGATATTTGGGAAGATGTAAAGGAATTGCCCACCGCAATGGAAGATCCATCGAACAATCGTGTCGAGGGGTTCGGACAAAGCCATAACTGGACCAAACGGAGTATCTTCTGGGACTTGCCTTATTGGAAAGATAATCTTATTAGGCATAATCTTGATGTCATGCATATCGAAAAGAATGTGTTCGATAATGTCTTCAATACCGTTATGGATATTAAAGGAAAGACGAAGGACAATCCAAAAGCAAGACAAGACATGGCCGAGATATGCAAACGTCATAATCTAAACATGATACAAAGGGGAGCTGGTGGACAAGTAACTAAGCCGATAGCGCCATACGCATTGAGCAAGGAAGATAGATTAATAATCTGCAAGTGGATATCTACTTTAAGATTTCCCGACGGCTATGTGTCGAATTTGTCTAGATGCGTTGATCTCAATGAACGCAAGCTAACAGGAATGAAGAGTCACGACTGCCACGTGTTTATGGAAAGATTACTGCCCATTGTGTTGAGAGAGTTGTTGCCTTCTGCTGTATGGGTTCCGTTGGCCGAGCTGTCTACATTCTTCAGGGATATCTGTTCAACTAAGCTCACGGTGCAACATATGATTCAACTTGAGGAGAAGATTGTCTTAACAATTTGCAAGTTAGAAAAAATATTTCCACCGGGTTTCTTCGACAGTATGGAGCATCTACCGATTCATCTAGCATACGAAGCCCGTGTCGGTGCATCTGTTCATTATCGATGGATGTACCCCTTTGAAAGGTAAATAAAAATCGATATAATTTAAGTGGATTTTACAATTCATTGTTAATTCTCAAGATAATTTGTCTCTCTAGGTATCTACATCATCTAAAGAAGAAAGTTGGCAACAAGGCTCATATAGAGGCTTCGATATGCGAAGCATATCTTATCGAGGAGGTGTCAAACTTTTGCTCCATTTATTTCGATACTCATGTTGAGACAAATCGAAATAGACCTCAAAGGAATGACGAAGACGTTGAGGAAGGAGGTATATTCAATTTAAGGGGCAAGCCTATTGGGGCTAGTAAGAAACGGTGGTTGAGTGACGATGAGTATGATGCCGCTCACCGATATGTCTTGTTAAATTGTGACATACAAGAAGTGAGAGATTTGGAGAAGTAAGTGACTACACCTCGTTATAATCTCTAATTTGGTGAGGTAAGTGACTACACTAATTTTTATTCTCTCTAACAGTGTATTTAGAGATGAAGTCAAAATAAGGACACCCGATATTACCGATGAGGGACTTCAAAGAGAGGTTGATTTTACCTTTCCGTCATGGTTTCGAGATTACGTAAGTAACTGAGATAATATGTTATGCGGCTACCATTTAAATATATATATGCCACTAATACATTTAAAGTTTACAGGTTTTATTAGCTGAACCAAGTACACTCACAAATGAGAGCATCTGTTATTTGTCATTGGGACCGAAGAAGCATGCAAAGACTTGGCCCGGCTATGTCGTTAATGGCTTCAAGTTTAAGACAACTCAACATCCTATAAATGCAGAATTTCTTAATGACGACTTCAGTACGAAGCATTCTGGTGTTTGCATAAGAGGCACAATCTATGACGACGAGCCGGACTTTGACTATTATGGAGTGCTTCGGGATATTGTAGAATTACAATATAGTGCCCCATTTGATATGCATATTGTTATGTTCAAATGTGAGTGGTTCGATACGACACCAAATATCGGTTGGAGAATCGATAAACAATTTGGATTCGTCGATATAAATCATCGCAGGAGGTATAGAGGGTCCGACACGTTTGCGATAGCAAGTCAGGCTGTTCAAGTCTACTATACAAGCTACCCAAGGCGTCGTAGAGATCGCTTTGACTGGTGGGCAGTATGCAAGATTAAATCTAGAAATACATTCAACGTTGGAGACCCAGCATACCAAGAGGACCAGATCGAAAAGCCCCAATATTTGGGACAACAGTCTTGTGACATGGATGTTGAATTAGAGGTTGATATACCTCTTGCTGATGAAAATAGAGGGGAGGAAGAGGTTGATATACAAGACTTAGATGTCAACCAGGGGAGAAAGAGGCGTCTTGTCCCAAGTATTGAGACTGAAGAAGAAGAAGAAGAAGAAGAAGAAGAACTTTATGAGGATGAGGATGAGGATACAGATGAATTCGACGATGAGGATGATGATGATGATGAGGCCGAGGCCGAGGAAGAGGACGATGACGATGATTAAATATCGCTATATTTCAGTTGTATCTTGAAGCACCCAATATCTAGTCTCGAATCCTAAATTACCCTATTACATTTGGATTTACAATTACAAGTCTAGTGGAACACAAGATGCCCTTTCATCAAAAGTTACAAGAATTGTACTTTGTTGTATTGGTGCATGATTTTATCAGATTTTGTGTATCTAGCTTTTATTCGTACTTCACTTCTGATTGTAATATTTATCTCAGTTTGGGATATTTGCGTATTATTGTATGAGTTTCTTTTTGCAGATGGCACTCCTAGGCCTACTCGTCTGGGCGGCACTCATCGCCCTGCTGCTGGTATGGATATGTTTAGGTTTATATTCATTTATAAATCTATGTTGTCGGTATTTTGTTTATGTGTTCTATTTACAGGGCATGGTTGCGAGCACCCGTACTGGTGGTGCTGGCCGTGGTCGTGGCGGTGGCGGCGGCGGCGGCGGTGGTGGTGGTGGTCGTGGGCATGGGCGTGGGCGTGGTGGTAGCGGTCGTGGTCGCCAGTCGCATTCCCCGAATGTGACCTCCGAGCTCGACTTGGAGAGCCCGATCACAGGCTCTTCCCGCCGTCATTCTTCCTCGGTGCTACCGACATCGTCGTCGAGGCCTGTGACTCCATCCGCTAGCGGATCCGTTCCGCCACCGTATGTACCAGCGGATGCAGCAGCAGATGCAGCAGGAGGCCCAGCAGTTACTGCAGGGTGGGCCTCGGAGTACCCCGGGATTCAATTTCATCCTGATACCGGGGAGTACATTCGCGGACCCGCGGATCCCCCGACGCCACCAAAGAGGCTGGTGGGCGAGTTCCGACGAGAGCTATGGCCCGCTGGTGAATCGTAAGTAAATTTAAGTTAATTTATTAAATTTGTTTCATTTATTCAAGTTAATAATCCAGTCGTTGCTTCTTTATAGGTTTTTCCCGTGGGATGCTGCCCGGATTCTAGGGCGCATTATCCGGGATAACTACCATGGCCCCTACATCAATTTTTCTGAGGTGCCTCAGGACATGAAGTACGTCTGGCTCGACGAGATGAGGGTATAAATCCGTCGGTGAATTATTAATTATTCTTTAAATCATTAAATTTTTTATTACGTGATATTTGAATTTGTATGTCAGAGGACGTTCTGGTGGCCCCCCCATTGCGAGGAGGCGATCCGCAGGACCTACAAAGCCGCCGCCGGGAAGAAGATACGGGATGCGGTGTACGACCTTCGTACGGCGCATACGAGAAAGGACTGGATCCGGGCGGAGTACTATGAGCAGATGTTGGAGAAGATGGATACTCCGCAGTTCAAGCTGAAATCGGAGAAAGCTAAGGCTAATCGACAGGGCGCGGGTCTGCATACGGGGGGATCAAGGCCCCACGCATCGACGCGTGTAGATTTGGTGAGATAGCACAAATTCAAATTCATTCTATTATTTAATTTCGTACTGTTAATATACGAAGTTAATTAAATTCTACGTATGCAGGTCCGACGGGCGGTGAAGCAGGGAAAAGAGGCGGAGACGGTCACCGCTCACGATGTATTCGTGCATACGCACAAGAGGCAGAAGGACGGGAGCTTCGTCGACGCGAGGGCCGAGGAGACTGATGTAAGTACTTACGTTTATGAGATTTATGTTAGAAATATAATTATTGTTAAGTTAATTAGATAAACTTAGGATTCAGACTATAACTTAGGGAAACATAGGATTTATATTATAACTTAGGAAAACTTATAGTACAAACACATTCATTGGATAGGCTGCGTATCGTGAGGCACTTAGTCGGCTTGAGATCGAGCCCCCTTCCGAGAATGTCGGCGAAATGACGCCCACCCAGACGCACTCTTCTATGGCCGCTCGCTACGACGACGTGTTCGTAGAATCCGTCGACGGCGTTAGGAAAGGGCGCGTCTACGGCTTCGGTTCCATGGCGCCCTCGTTGCAGCCGTCCCCGAGATATCCACCGCCTCCGCCTCCCCCAGCGCCCCCAGTTGACGATGTGAGGGCGCAGCTTGCGACTCTGACCTTCGCGGTGTCAGATTTGTGGGCGATAGTGTTGGGGCGCTATCCGTCTGCTCCCGGTCCGTCTGCTCCCGGTCCGTCTACAGCTGCTGCCGGTGCTTCGGATCGACCTGGTCCTTCTTTCCCCGGACGGCTTTCGTTTAACCGCTCTGCGGACGCCCACATCGTATCGGATAACACCATCTTCACGTTCCTTGATATGTTGTCGCCACAGCAGCTACGCGCGCTTCCAGACCATGTCTTGTCCCAAGTGCCGGCACACACGGTGGAGGAGTACATATGCAAAGCGGATGCGGCGGCACGAGCACGAGACGATCCGACGGACGGGGTTTGATTTTGTTTATGTTGTTGGTTTTGTAGACATTTGGATATATTGTATGATCGGATATTTTTTTTATGTTTGGATAATTTAATGTTGGATATTGGATGTATTGTGTTGGTAATATTTTGTTGGATATTGGATACGTTGGATATTGGTGTCGGATATGGATATTTTGCATATGGATATATGGTGTTCGATATTGGCTACGTTGGATATTCGTGTTGGATATGGATATATGGTGTTGTATATGGATATTTGGCATGTTTGATATTGTGTTGGATGTGTTGTATAAACAGGAAAGAGTCTGTTTGCAGTATTTTTTTCAAAAATTAGAAGTTAGCGACGGACAGGCGACCCCTCAGCGACGGATAGCCCGTCGCTAACTGGAGAAACTGAGGTTAGCGACGGATTGGCGACGTAAAAACCGTCGCTAACTGGAGAATTTTACATTGAGCGACGATTTAGCGACGGAATATCCGTCGACCTGGTTCTGTTTGATATCAATAAATTTTGCAGTTAGCGACGGATTGGCGACTAACTTACGGCGGACTGGCGACAAAGTTCCGACGGACTATCCGTCGCTAACTGTAGGAATTCAATTTTTCGACGGATTGGCGACGGAATATCCGTCGCTACCTGGAGAATTTTACCTTGAGCGACGGTTTAGCGACGGAATGTCCGTCGACCTGGTTCTGTTTTGATGTCCATAAATTTTGCAGTTAGCGACGGATTGGGGACTAACTTACGGCGGACTGGCGACAAAGTCCCGACGGAATATCCGTCGCTACCTGGAGAATTTTACAGTTAGCGACGGTTTAGCGACGGAATATCCGTCGACATGGTTCTGTTTGATGTCCATAAATTTTGCAGTTAGCGACGGATGTTTTGTCGCTAATACGACGCTAATCCGTCGTACACCTCGGCGGATTAGCGACGGCATAACGACGACCTGCCGTATAGAAAAATCTCTGATACGCTTTTACCGACAAATTTACGACGGATTAGCGACGGATATTGCGTATCAGAAAATCACTGATACGGTTTTGCCGACTCTTTAGCGACGGAGGTTTCCGTCGCTAACCCTATATCCTGATACATGTTTCGACGAAAACTAGTCGGTAATCCGTCGCTATATATATTTAAATGCGCCGACGGTATTCCGTCGCTAAGTCGTCGCTGAGCGACGGAGTAGCGACGGATATGTTTTAGCGACGAGGTTATTCCCGACGGCTGTTTTACCAAAATATCCGTCGGTAATCCGTCGGTATTTATTTTTGGCGACGGACTACCGACGGATATGGCCGTCGGTAAATCTATGTATTTTGGTAGTGAGATAGATAAGCTCATATCACTAATATGTAAACCAATAGGCACATATCACCAAAGATATAAGTATAAGTAGAAATGCTATAGCGATAGTATGAAGATTAGTGATAATGAAATGCTAAACTTAACATATTAACCATATTCAAAAACATGATACAATCATTGGGCTAATAATCTCCCCCTTTTTTATTATGGCAAATCGGATAAGTTTAGTATGGACACAATGGATGCATGTATCACTAATATACAAAAGACATAAGCAATATCACTAATAGCATACTACTTAGATTACTTATAAAAGCATACTTAAACTTACTTCTCCCCCTTTGACATGATCAAAAATAGGCTCCCCCGTACTAAGAGATAAAACGAAATCAATCTTAAGCATAGAAATCAGAGCATGGGAAAGTCATAGACAATCATGATCAAAATATACTATTGAAAAATAATGGAAGAAGGGTGTAAAGACAAGTGTATAAAACTACATACCAAATGTAGAGTACTAAATAGAAAATTGCTTGTCAAAACACAATATGGTTGGTAAAACTAAAAGTATTTGAAAAACAAGAAATAAGTAGTTTACCAACTTGAAATCCAAGGAATAAATCCAAAACACAATATGATATGAAATATTGCTTCAGTTTTGGAAGAGGACTATGAAATAAAAGATTTCAAACAAAAGCTATGAGGAATAGATAATTGCAACTAATAGATACCAATTGAGATATGTAATTAAATAAACTTGATACCAACTGAAAAGATGTAAACTTGAAACATTGATCAAAGAAACCATTAATAATCATAATTGTCCACAAATAAATAGTGGAACAAAATAAAAGAATGATCAATGTAAAATATTGCAATTGATATAAAGTGATCTCATTATTTGTAAGATCTATATGCTTATCCAAGTTCATGCATTTGAACTCAATTACCTTATCATGCTATATGAATACCCTTTAGATAAACATGAAGGTAAAGGAGAAAAATACTTGAGAAGAAGAAATTCAGTCGACTTGAATGCTCCCCCTCAAAGTACTACCAAAGTAGATAAAAATCATGAATTTTGGATAAGTCCTCAACAAGGAAAGCCAAATCAATTAAGCATGAAAGAAAAGCCAAATCAACGAAAGCACAATAGTCATCAAGATAATATATAAAAGTTAATATTTAAGAAGATGACTTATTTAATCCATAGAAAAGAGAGATAAGTGATAAAGACAATAGCATATACTCTCATAAACCTTTCACAATTAAAAGTATCATGACCTCATTCACTAAGATATGAAAAAGAAGAAAGTATGGGTCCATGATGAACTAGGTATACGACATATTTAAGGGTATAAATGAATTGAATCAATTAATTTGCTCCCCCTCAAAATATGCGTATCTAGTTCCAAAGCACTTATAGCATAAAATAGATAACTACAAGATCTAGGAGTAAATCAACTATGGATTTCTCCCCCTTGCTCGATGCATATAAGGCTACAATATCGTCTAAAGACGAATAAAATCATCTTTAGTCAAGAAGAGATAACCAATTAATAGCCACTAAAGATGAGAGATCAAAATAATATCCCAATAAAGCACATATAATCAAAAGATGGCATACATTAGTCTATATAGAAGAATCTTATATTTAAATATGATAGATCAATGTATGTTATCCTTTGAGAAAATGTCATCATGAAAAAGAATAAAGTCAATTAAGAACAATCATGATGATAGACAAAATATAGCTCAAAAATAAAATAAAAATGAAACTCAAACATCATGTCCATGATTATCTAATTAAGAAATAATCAACCAATTTATTGCTTTGCATGGACTAGGTATGTTTTATCACATGTGTACCCATCAACCGGGTAACATCCAAACTTTGCTACTTTTAAATGAAAGACCAATAAAGTTCAAATAGCAAAGGTCATATGAGATAAACCATGAGTAGTCAAAGTAGAGCAATAAATTAAATTGACATTTATAAAATTAGATAGTTTAGGACTACTCAATCATTAGGATCATTCATAAAGAAAACAAATGAATAAATATGATCTAATGAATCTCATCAAGAAAAAATCACAAATCCAAAAAAAAAAAGATCTCACACATTAACATGGGAAAGAGTCAATCTCATTTAAATAATTACAAACATAATAAAGAAGAGATGTAAATGATAATACGATGAAATCATGACTCAAGAAGTGAGAGAAATTTAAGAGAGAGACTTGCTAATGACTAGTTATGAAGGAGAGTTAAAACAAGGAATCACAAACCTCTAAGGGAAAACAAGATTTAATAAAGAATTTGTAAAACTAGTTTTAGAGATTAAGCATATCACAAATCTTGTTTTTGTAAACTAGCATATCATATATAGATTGAAGTATAGGAATATAGCTAGATGTGTGAAAGTGAGCCAAAAATATATAGCTTTATAATATATCACAAATGGGCAAACTATATAATCCAAATAAGATTAATGAGGGAAGCCATTAACAAGATAAATGTGCTCATTAAATCTTAAGTCACTAACACTAAAAAATACTTGCTTAAGCAAGGAGTTCACAAAGAGGAAAATACATTTTGAATGAACAAAATGATTTATAGACTCTTTACTAAGCAAGGATAAGAGCATAAGATGACAAATAAATGAATTAGACTCTTATCAAGTATAGGCCAAAAGAGATATTCATGAAAACGTAATAAAATAAATCTTTTTGCCAAATATTGAGATTAACCCAAGATAATAAAATGATAGATCGATCTAGAGAATGCAAAATATTATAGCCATTATGAAATAAGTGTATTCTCTAGAAATGGGAAAATCTCAACATAAAAGCTCAAACCATATTAGCTAAAGTCATAAGAAATATGATGTAACAATTACATGTATTCTCATGTGCTACAAAAACTATTGGGCAACAATAATTCAAAAAGAAGTATAAACCCAAGGAATGAGCAAAGAAAGATCATTAAGATCAAGAAAGCTAAATTCTAAAGATATCAAGAAGTACATTTTTCAAAGAGCTTTCATAGTGCACCATAGTAAGTTATAAGGAAGATATAGATTTGAAAAAGTGCACTAAAAACGGAAGTAAATATAAAAATAAGAGAAAGCACAAAACTATGTGATTCTTAAAAGAACTTCCATTATTAGTCATGAGCAAGATATTAATAAACACTTACTCTCAACATCCTAACTTAAAGGTATAAAACAAATAAATATCAAAAGTTAGGAATCACTAATATATATGAACTATATATATCATGAATAGGCATACATGAAAAGATCAAAAACCAATTAAGAACATGTATCCATAATGCCAACCACAAAGTCAAGAAGATATCATCAAAAGAAGACTTTAAGGAAGAAGCTAATTGATTCAAGACGAATAAATTTGGTCAAAGGAATCAATAGCTAAGGTATGAGATAAGCACAAGTTTGAAGGTAAAAAGTATATTTAAATACTCTTCAAGTCAATATAAAACTTTAGCTTAACTCATATGCCCACATAAAGAAATTTATACAAAAAAAATATATAAACATAAGAAATACATGATCTACATGTAAATAGAAATTTAATGAATATAGTCATGTATCCTTAATGAATGTTTGAAAAACTATTCCAAATTCAAAATACATATAAATAATCTTTATTAGGCAAAGACATAATTGATTCATAAGAGGTTTAATCAAAATAAAACATGAGAATCAATTATGAATATACTATGTGAGCACAAGTTTAAAGTGAAAGTATAAGTATATACTTGTCAAGTGATAAGAAGCTTGTGCTAAACATATATATTCACAAATACCGATTAAGATAAATATGACATATTAAAAACAAACCGGCAAGAAGTAACTATTTCAAAAACTTTAAAGACAGAGAGTTAAAATCATATTAACTCAAATCAAAATCAAGCTCCGATGGACTAGAGAGATATGCATGCTTTATAAATAAAGATTAAGAAAAACGAGCATACATATACAAATGTGTCACACTAATAGAGAATGAATGATAAACTACATAGTGTGAACTAATCATTTAAGCCGAGTAACTAGTCATGCTAGATAAAAGAATTAATAAGAAAATTAACTAAGCATGCTAGAATTGTATCTCACATTGATTTATATAAAAGGTAACTAAAGAATATCAATGTGAGCTAGTAGCAAGACATCAAGAGAAACATGCTAGATTCTATAAATATAAACAATTTAAAGAGAAACGATTAGCATGTTACAAAGTGGCTCTAGAGGCCACACTTGTGTTGGTGCAATTGCTTAGAAGATGACCTTTGAGCTTTGCAACCACCAACACGCTTCTCGGTGCTATGTCCCGATACAAGAAGCTTCACCTACAACATTAGATGAAGACTTTGGTATCCAAATAAACTTGGATCCACATTTATTAGCTTTAGGGACCCATATAGCACTTACTCTAGCATTGGTAGTGAAGGTCCTACGAATAGGGCATGTAAAGCTCATGTATCCAATGCGAGAGCAATAGAAGCATCTAATGCTAGTGTGTGCACATGTATTAGAATGAGCATGGCTATGAACATGTGACATACTAGAATGATGAATATCTCTAGAGTGAGCATGCATAGATTTGGTCTTAAGAATATCATGTTCTAATATCAAATCATCATGCATACAAGTAAGAGAATCAAATTTAACAGCATTATTCTCTTTTTCAAATAATACAATTCTAGAAATAAAATCATCATTTTGTTTCTTTAAAGAGTCAATAGAAGAATCATGCAAATGATTTAGCTCATGAGTTTGCCTCTTAAGATCTTCTATTGATGAGGAAAGTGATTTGATTTTCAAAATTAAAGCCTCATTCAAACTCTTTAAAGAAACACAAGATGAGTTTTGAGAGTCAAGTCTAGATAATAAAACATTATTTTCATTTCTCAAAAACTCATTTGCTTCTTCTAAAAGAATAACCTTTTCAGAAAGTTCTTCATTTGTAGAATGAAGGTTGTCAAGAATCTCTAAGGATTGTTTAGCCATGGCTTTCCACTTAGAGCATTTCTTGCATTTAGAAGAGACATGATTGTCTATGCTACTAGAAGTAAAACCCTCTTTATCGAAGGAGGAGTAGGAGGAATACGATGCCATAGAAAAATAACAAGGATCTACTCTAAGGATGTTAAGCCTAACAATAGAGTCCTCGCTCTGATACCAATTGTAGGAACCCTAGAGGGGGGTGAATAGGGTCAAGCTAACTAATCAAGCACTTAGCACAAGCAAATTGGCAATTTAAAAATGTAAGTGCAAGAGAAGAAGCAAACACAATACCGACACCCGATATATCCTGGTGTCCTCCTAAGAGGCAGTCCAGTCCCGGAACTCTCTCCGGCTTTAATCCACTATTTGAGCAAATAGTTACACACGAGTTTGGATCCGAAGAACTCGCCAACTTCTTACACAAGAGCTTTAATTCGAAGGGCTCTTTGACTTCAACCGAGAGTTTGGATATGAAGACTCCCCAACTTCAACCGAGAGTTTGGATACGAAGACTCTCCAACTTCAACCTTTCACAATAGGTTTTGATCTCCTTATATAATAGGATGAAGATCTCACTTTTCAACTCAATAACTCTAACACAATTTGTAGATGGCAAATGAAGGCTTTGTAGAGTTGTATGTGGATAAGCTTTGGTGGTTTGGAAATTTTTAGGCTCAAAGCATCAACCTTGATTGAAGGGGTTCAAGGCTATTTATAACCAAAGCTTGAAAAGAAGCCAAAGGCAACTTTTCAGCCACGAACCGGTATACCGCCGGTATGATCCGGCATACCGGCGATATACCGGTCTGGGATTGCAACGGCTAGAAATATAGCCGTTAGGATCATTAATGGTTGGAAATCTGACCGTTGGAATTTCAACGTTTCGGAAGCGGTATACCGTCGGTATGGACCGGTATGCCGTCGGTATGCCAGTTTTGTAAACAGAAACTTTCTGTGAACAAAAATCGGTATACCATCGGTATACACCGGTATACCGTCGGTATGCCGTTTTCCACCAAAAATGATCCTGGGCTTATTTCTGCCCTAGCTTTCGATTTTGCCATCCATTTCTTGTGTTTACAATAATTTCTAAGACTCATTACAGACTCCAGATAAACTTAGGCAGGTGCAGGCTTCTTCAGAGTCTTGAAATGATGATGGCATGGCTTGGCTTCTTCCTTTGATAGGTGCTGGCTTTTTCCCTTGGCGGCAGCGGAACCCCCGGTACGTGGCTCCAGAGATGTCGTCGGGTGGTTCAGAAAAATCTTGTGGGATCTATCGTCTTTGGCCCACCATGATTTCTTCATTGCATTGCATATGTCCACATTGATCTTGCTAATTGCTTTTCTGCAAATACATGTTAGACGAACAAAGCAATATACATGTAGCAAGAATGATAAGATAAAAGCACATTAGGACTATGCGAAGTTTAAGTATCAATGCTATAGTGATAGCATAAATATTAGTGATAACATAATGTTAAACTTAATTGAATAACCATAATCAAAACATAGTTCTGATTTTGGCAACCCGATTAAATTTAAGATAGATAAGCTCATATCACTAATATGTAAACCAATAGGCACATATCACCAAAGATATAAGTATAAGTAGAAATGCTATAGCGATAGTATGAAGATTAGTGATAATGAAATGTTAAACTTAACATATTAATCATATTCAAAAATATGATACAATCATTGGGCTAACAAATGAATCGGACGTTCCACGGTCGAACCATTTATCGAGCCGGATACGTACGGACAACGGACTACTTTGTCCATTTTACACCCCTACGCATGAATTTTGTGTCCCATTTATTTGAGTCCCCGCATGGTATTTATTTACCCATGATTTTAAATACGTATTTAATTTTATTATTGTACCCAGTCCGATTTCGACCCGACCCGGCTTGACTAAATTCGAACCCAAGCTCCCTGTTGTCCTCTCATGACTGCCGAAGTACCCCGCATAATTTTCCTATTTTGAAAATATCTCTTCCTCTCTCTATTTTTACAAATATCTCATTTTTATTTCTTGTATATATATATATACACACATATATATATATATAAATAAATAAATACCTCTCTTTCTCTCTCTTGAAACACATCCCTCACCCTCTCCCATCACAGCGGGAACATCCCCCCTTTAGCCGAATTTACTCTCTCTCCCTCTCTCTAAATATCTCCCCCTCTCTCTCTCTCTATATAATATATAGACACCTATATATATTATATATATATATACACATCATCCTCTCTCCCATAACAAACACACACACACACACCCCTCACCCCTCCACCTCACAGCACCCCCCATGTGGACCGACCTCCTTTTTTCCCCCCTCTCTCTTCAAATAACTATTCTCACTCTCTCTCTCTCTTTCTATTTTAATCACACACTCACTCACATATTTCACTCTCTCCCTCTCTCCTTACACAAGACAAATACACCACCACCGTAGCCACCCTCTCCTCCTCCCGAGCTCCTCCCCGACTTCCCCTCTCCTCCTCTTCACAACCACACACCAACACCACCATTACCATCACCTTCACCATCATCTTCCCACCACCACCATACCCGAACCACCACCATACCCGAACCACCACCACCTTCCACCGCACCTGACCCCCGCCGCGCCGCCTCAGCCACCGCCGCCACCGCCGCACGTGTGCGCCGGGCTGGCAGCGCGACCACAGCAGTAGCATGCAGCCGCATGCATGCATGCGCGCACGTGCAAATGCGCGAATGCGGCGATGGCCGTGCGCCACCACGTGGCCGGCCCGCCACCGCAAGCTCCCCACGCCTCCGGCGAACCCGGGCAACCACCCCGGGAGAGTCTCCGGCCTCCCCGACGTGTGAAACACACGTTTCGTGCGTTTACGTCGAAATCCCGTCGGCGCGCGCGAGTTTGGAACTCAGAATTTGTGCTCCGTCGCAGCAAGTTCGTACGTATTTTTTGGGAGATCCGACCGTTGGATCGATGATCTCTTTGCTCCGTCGCAATCTCGGTATATCCATCTTCACTCCTATCAATTTTCGTCCGTTAATTTTGTCGTTTGATACATCAAAACTGGCCACCAAGTTGACGTTTTAAATTGAACTGTTTTTGGACAGTTTCGTGACGCCAACTTCGCGGGTTCGTAACTCCGCCGTCGCAGCTCCATTTTGCGAGCCGTCAGTTCTGGTGCACAGCTGGTATAACCATCTTCCTGTCTCCTTTAGATTTTGTTTCATTATAAGCACGTTTGGTTGGTCGAATTCGACGCCAAAGTTGGCCGTCCGAATTCTTTAATTTGTACTTGTTAAATTCCATTTTTGAACCCGGGACTCCGGATTCAATTTCTGACACCACCAGTAGACTCGTGGCGTCGTTCTGGCATGTTTTCATATAAAGTTTGCTTGATTTGGAGAACGTGGGCCCTGGCACGTATTTCGGTGCAAAGCGGGTCCCACTTTTCGAGTCAACGGGTCACTTTGAGATCGGCTCATCGGAATCCCATTCCGGATATACCGTTGAGTTCGTATCGTCATTCTGGACTCGTTGACATATAATTTGCTGAGTTTTGAAGACATTTGCTCCGGCACGTATTTCCGTGCAAACCGGATACCAAGTGTCGCGTCAACGTATCATTTTGAGATCGACACATCGGAATTCTATTTCGGACATACCGTTGGATTCGTATCATCATTCTGGATTCGTGGACATATAATTTGCTAGGTTTTGTAGACTTCTATCCTGACACGCTTTTCGGTACAAAGTGTGTCCAACGGCGGACATCATTTTGATCCGAAATTACCGTTTTGCTCCTGTGTCTAAATTGGACTTATGGGTAGGCCATCCTAGCTGATTTGACCGTTCTTGACACGTTGGTGATATTTATTTTATCATCCGACAACATCTGTAGATTTTGCTTATGTATTATCCTTAATTTGTAATTAATTATTTTTCCAAAAATTGTTACTTTCTGGTTTTGAATTTTTATATATATTTTAATTGTTGTAAAAATCTGGAAAAAATTGTATTTAAATACTATGTTAATTTAGCTAATTTATTATTATTTTTTCAGTATTTAATGAGTACTTTTGGTATTTTATAAAAATGGGAAAACAGAACTCATTTTCAGGATACATGTGTTTGTTGATTTTTTAATAAATATTTATGAAGGTTTATAAATCCCAGAAAAATTAGTATAAATTTCTATAATTAACAAGAATCATTTTGGTACTTTAGTTTATATATAATTTAGCTTTTTGTCTATCTCTAAAATTATTGAAACTTAGTGTACAGTAGATTTAATTATTGAATAATTACGACTTGCAACTTTTTGAGTTGTTTTGAGTTATTACAGTATTGGACCTCACCTCGCACTAGTATAAAGACTCTAGGAAGGTAGTTTGGATATGGTGGCACTCCACATTAGACTTTTATGCTAGGTCTCCACTTGGCTAGTATCCAGTCAGGAGTCGTGTCACACCACTAGTGTAATATTGAACATAGCTTAGAACTGAGTTTGTATATCATAATTGACAGGACACCAGGCATCTATATCTTCATACTAGTATTCTTGCTTTGCTCGAGACAAGTACATCTACAAACTCATTTACTGTCTTTTAATGCTAGAACATGTATTAACCCTGTTAAAATACTGATCCTTGAGGTAGCAAGCTATGTCTTCACATGTTGTATTACTTACAGTACCTGACATGCTTAGGACAGTTCTTATATCTTCACATGTTCCTTATTCTCAGTACATGTTTTACTATGCTTTATACTACTCGGAGTATTCACATGTTTCATACTGTTCCCAGTACCGGCCATGCTTATATTACTCCCAGTGTCTCTCACATGTTTTTACTGTTCTTTTATCTCTCACATGATAGAATATGGGTTATGGAAAAACTGACAGTTGAGTACGTGATCATGACCCCCCTATAGTAGCGAGTGAGGTCGCATTTTATATGCATACCTTGCCGTAGGCCATTATCCCGTATTTCTGTACGGATGTACACCTATGCCTGTTGACTTATACGTATGTACATTTTATTTACATGTACCACAGTACATTGTACATCTATTGACCGATCACGTACCTGCTACAGTTTTAAACATTACATATACATCTGTCTCTATGACATATGTATCCTTGCCATGATAGATTATGAGATATACCATGATTCCAGATATGCCATGTTCCCTGTGTTACTATGATATTGTGATCCCAGTTGTACCATGAGGCCATGTTTCTGGTATTTTCTGTTTTATAGACTTATCACACCATGTTTCTTATTGTACATCTCTTTCATTATATGTCCAGTACTTTAGTTGTAGAGGTTGTACTTGCTCCCGTCCTGACAGGATAACGTTGTAGGTATACTTTTCGAGAAAGAATTCTATGTGATTGATATTATGGTACTGCACTGAGGACCTGGCCTTAGCTCCAGAAGAGGCCCCAGCGGAGAACCTTGCTTGGATATCTTTCTTGTGTTTTGAGACTTAGACTTTATCTGTACGTATATTTGGATACTGGACTTTGTCTCCAGTTAGATACTTGGAAGTGTATTATTTATATTTGTACTTGTTTACCTTCGCTTATAGATGCTGTGTTGTGATGAACCTTTAAATATGATATTAGAACTGTTAGCTGCTTAGATCCTTTATTGTCTATTCTTGGAACAGCTTACTACGCTTTAATCAAGCGTAGGCTGGACATGGCTCGGTCCGGCCCAACAATTTGGGTAACGGGTCGTGACAGTCGGAGAAGAAGAAGAAGAAGAAGAAGAAGAAGAAGAAAAAGAAGAAGAAGAAGATGAGCGATGATCGGAGTTCGACTGAAAAAAAAGCATGGTGAACTACGAACGATCTTTGCGATCTCTGCTGAAGATGAGAGCAATGGAATTCAGATCTCTCGTGAAGAAGAAGAAGAAGAAGAGAATCGCAATCCAGATCTGAGTTTGTACGGAGGGGTAGTTATAGTATTAATTTTGTAAATACAGAGCATCTAAAGGGAATCTTTGAATATTTGACGTGGAATTATATAATTCTGGGCATTTCATAAAACTCATCCTGCGGGTGGGTTTTTTCATACAACCCAACCCCGAAATTGGATTTCTCAGCAATTTCCAGATTTCTATTTTATATACAAATTATTGTCATATTTATGTTTAAATTATTTTTTTTATTTTCATGATTTATGGATTTGGACAGTCATCCTTACTGTTCTAGGCATGGGCCGGCCCTATGGACGACAATGGTGGAGGATCCAGAGGAATATGACTAGGGTGAGGTGGAGAAAACTTTGTACAGAAGGAGGTGTCAAAGTTTTGATACCTCCTTTGTATGACAAGTGGGTCCCCCTCTCACTTCGTAAAACGTGTGGACATAAAGTTAGTGGATGGGCCCACTTGTCATACAAAGAAGATATCAAAATTTTGATACATCCTTCTGTATCAAAATTTTACTCTGGTGAGGTTTTCTGAGAGAGAATGGTGATCAGTAAATATTTTGGTGGAAGTTAGGAAATATAGGATTTAGAAACTTCAAAAATCCTAGGGGACTCGTAAGTTCTTAATTTTTAAAATTTGGCCATGAAAAATCATTGGATTACATGCATCTCTCAACTCTTGATTCTTTAAGGGGCTGTTTGATAAATCGGATTTGAAGCCAGATTTTATGGTTTTGGAGCCAAATCCATGTAATCCTATGTAAACCGCAAATAAACAAAAAAATTTTGAATAAACAAAAATTGAACTGATTTATTTTGGTTCAGTTTGATTCTGTTATGGGTCAATTATGTTCGATTTCGATTTTGCTTATTCGGTTTTCTATTCGGTTTGAACCGAATTAACCGAACGCTCACCCCTGATGAAAAGTCATTGGATTACATCTATATATCAACTCTTGGTCCTTTAAAGGGACTAAAGAGATAAATAAATAAACTTTAAATGTCAATTAATCCATGTGTCACATCCATATTGCAACTTATTATATTTGAGTTGTTATTTAAGTTTTTGTAGTTGAACTTTAGGCTATCTCCAATGTGGATTTCTATCTCCCCTATTTCTATGGTAGATTTTTTTTAGAAATGTTTTCTCTTAGTAGCTCTCCCAATTTCTATTCGTGCTGATGTAGGATAGAAATTTTTATAAAGATATCTATATATAGAATCTCTCATGTATTTTTTTTATCTTAATATTGGACCATACTTTAAACTAAATTATAAAAAAATTATTTAATATTCTCCGTCTTAATATTAGAAAGCTCCACGTAGGATATAATTTAGAACAATTGGAAAGTATGCAATTTCTATTTAGAAATACTGCCAACTAGGACAAATCTTTTCCTACAGTACCATCTAAACTCAATTTTAAAAATTATCATATTGGAGATAGCCTTAGAGTTTCTTCTCTTATACCATGAGGAAAGAGGAAAAATAAAAACAACAATGCTATGCCTACAACCAAAGTTTACAATCCGCCACGTGTCGGATCTCGATTGGAGGAGGGGATGAAGTAGTGGGGTCAGGTGGAGCCCATGTAACAGGGGGTGTGAGTGGTGACAGGATCCGATGGGACCCATGTGTAAGGGATGTGAGAGAGAGGTTGTAAGGATTTGGTAGTAAACTTAGCATTTTTCCAAATAAAAAAAGTTAGAAAGGGGCCTTATTTATATAAGGATAAAGGTCCTCTTATACTATCAGTAGGGATGATTATGAGTCCAGCTGATAAAGGCCCATAACCTCGAAATTGATATTTGTGCCAAAAAAAAAAAGTTGGCTTGGTCCCAGTAGTATAAAACCTAGGCTCAGAACTGGGACGTGGGACTTCGTTCTGACACAATAATCTTTTCAGACCATAAATAAACAAAATACTCAATTAGTATGACCACTTGACATCAAGCTCTCCACAATCAGTGACTGAAACATGACAGAATTAACGCATAAATAATATAGAATTGTAATTTAATCTTTTGCTAATAAATTAAAAAAACTGTAATTGTCAAATTTTTTTTTATAATTCCATGAATTTTCAAATAAGTTACCAAAATTATTCTTAATTTATACAGAAATATATAGATTTTACTTTTAAAAATGTAATAAATTAAGAATAATTTTGATAATCTATCTTAAATTTTTTTGGACATTATAAAAATCTCAATGGGTAATTGCAATAACCACTACACAATAACCACTACACAATACTTATTTTATGTTATATAATGCCCATGAAACATACTAGATCTTTTTTAGATACAAAAATACTAATATATTTATGCAAAACGATACCAACCCACCTAAAGATAACGAACCAACATCTAACAAAAGGGTCAAGACATATGCAACACAATTTTTTCGATGACTATGTGCACCTTGACAAATTTTAATATTTATAACTCCAAAAGTTATACAAGATTGAATACAAATATATTGAACCATTTGTCTAAAGATCCAATTCATTCACCAAACTCCAGAAGAAGGAAAGATATTGCAATGAAATCAATCACCCAACCCTGTAGTGATCTCTCTGAACAAAGTAGATCATGACTCTTCAAATAGATCTCTTTTTTCAACTATCTCGAACAGCGAGCCCTAAGAGAAAGTACGTACTTTCTTTTAGAATTCTTATGCACTTGCACTACCCTGAATCTCTAGTTTTGAGCTTCTCATGCCAATCGTCCTTCACACATACACACACATGCGCGCATATATATATATATATATATATATATATATATATATATATATATATATATATATATATATATATATATATATATATATATTCACTTAAAGCATTAAATTTTTATAAAATTATATGTAAAACACAATGTTTCTACTGTTTTCGAACAGAGCACAAGAACTCCCTTAGTAAGGACACTCTTCTTAAAATTTGAATTAAATATAGATTTTTCTAACGGTCGTTAGCTAAACGTAAAATAAATTAAAATATGAGAAAAATGTCCTTGCCAAGGGCGATACCTAGCCTAGAAAAAAAAATGGTCTGGGTGGTGTAGGGCTCAGACATTAACTTTTTGAATAAATTTATAATTTTACAACATCATCATCATGCCAAAAGACTTCACATGCATGTACTACTACATAGAACTGACTTCACACGTACTACTTGCTAGATCTACTACATAGAACTGACTTCACATGTACTACCTGCTAGATCAATGTTTACTTGAAGTAGAATGAGTTCGGACTGTTGGAATATCTATCTTATGGTTTCTGAACTGAACATGCCAAAATCAATGTATGTGCATTCATCATATCTGTTATTTTTGGAAATGAATATATCAAAATACCTAACAGGCCACAATCAGGATGATAGCACTGTTGGAATCATTTCGGACACGGTTGCCGGCTGCTCTCAGTCGCTAACGACGAGTTCTAAAAGAGGTCCGATGAGTCCGATCTCATTCAACTTCAAGTAAGCATTGATCTAGCAAGTTGTACATGTGAAGTCAGTTCTATGTAGTAGTATATGCATGTGAAGTCTTTTGGCATGATGATGATGTTGTAAAATTATAAATTTATTCAAAAGGTTAATGTCTGAGCCCAGGTTCGAACTGGGGACCTTTAGTGTGTGAGACTAACATGATAACCAACTACACCACCCAGACCTTGGTGATGACATTTATTTTTTTCTAGGCTAGGAAACGCCCTTAGCAATGGCGTTTTCCTCATTTTTTAAATTTATTTTACGTTTAGCTAACGGCCATTAGGAAAATCTATATTTAATTAAAATTTAAAGAAGAACGCCCTTACCAAGGGCGTTCTTGTGCTCTGGTCGAAAATAGTAGAAACATTGTGCTCTACATATAATTTTATAAAAAATTAATGCTTTAAGTGAAAATTTTCCATATATATATATATATATATATATATATATATATATATATATATATATATATATATATATATATATATATAATATAACGGCCATTATTTAAAAAAAATATATAATAATATAACGGCCATTATGAAAATCTATATTTAATTCAAATTTTAAGAAAAACGCCCTTACCAAGGGCGTTCTTGTGCTCTGGTCGAAAATAGTAGAAACATTGTGCTCTACTTATAATTTTATAAAAAATTAATGCTTTAAGTGAAAATTTTCCATATATATATATATATATATATATATATATATATATATATATATATATATATATATATATATATATATATATATATATATATACATGTTGAGAAAGATCATACGAATATTTGATGCTAATTTGGGATTCATACTAGTGTTGTTTGCCGTCAGACCGATACTGATCGAATTCAGACTGATCACGGTCAGCCTAAGCCAACAAGTTCCTTTTGAGTACATATGATAGAGTTCGGACAGAACTCGATCTGTTCTCAACATAACTTTTGTTTATGACTCATGACGACGCTTCACGATGTCCAAACTTTTCTTCCAGGTACCTCGAATCGACGATGAACCCGAACACCAATTTGGAGCTTTTAATTACTTATTTTCATGCGTGCACATGGTTGATTTCTATAATTGGATTACACTTATTAGGATTTAATTATATTTGACATTTAGGATTATTTTTTATTTTGGGAACTTGTTTTCTATACAATTAGGATAGGTAGATTTGATGACCAAGTTTTGTATATATATATATATATATATATATATATATATATATATATATATATATATATAATTGAGGCCAGGGCGGATCCAAGTGACTGGTCGGGTGGGCTGTAGCCCATTCGTTTTGTTTTTACTACATATGTATATTCAGCCCACCTAAATGAAAATAGGGCTGCAAGCTCTCTTGGATTCTCTCTCTTAATAGTTGCACAAAGGGATTATGATTCAATTTCTATTGAAAGCCATTTCATACGAGTGATGTCTCAACATTGACTAAAAGAGAGAATTTTTTAGTCGAAGCATTTGGGAAAGCTACCGATTCAATTTTGACCTGGGGCTGGTGGTCTCCAATGCTCAGACCAATTATTCAATGAAGGTGGGTTTGTGTGAAAAAGATATCAACTTTGATCCTTTCATTAAGTTTCGTTATTTATTATTTTATAGATTGTGATCTTCACTTTTAAATTTTATAGTATGTTGATGAGTCTGCCATGATACCAAAAAATACATTTGTGTTGATCCATGACTTGCATGTTGGCTGCAGATGAGGTATGAAGGAGGTCGCATGTCTGATATCATGTATGTAAATCGATGAACCCTATGTCACGTTCTGATTCTGTAAAATTGATAATCGTCTCCCGAACGTGATGTCGTACGAACCTAAGTTGCGTTCGTACAAGGCATAGTCATGAGGTTGTCCGAAACACATCTAATTAATAGAGTACGCATAGAAATTGAACAACTCATATGATATAGAAATATTGATGCCACGCGGGCTTACAAACTCGACTCAAAACGAACAATGATGAGATAGTCGTTCCATACATTGCATTCCTCTGTCCAAGCAGCATTTACAAACCACCTGGAATGGTAGGAAGTCGTGACATCTTCTTTGGACTATTGTAGAGAGTCTTCAAAAGGATTCAACAAAAGTCTGACGCGTGGACGAAGCTTCAAAACACGAACGACGCCTTGCTAGCTGGAGCGTTCCACTTGTTTCGTAGCACCTGTGGAGAGGGAGGGTCAGTACGATCACATGTACTGGTGAGTGGTTAATTTAAACCCAAGCTCTTATTTGTTCAAGAAGTTTTATAAAACATGTTATATACTTGGTGATCTTTCTAACCATCCTGATGGATTACATGTGAACATTTTATGAGGCAAGCATATAAAAATTATATACATTTAACAACTATCCATATTCATCCCGTGTCACAGGTATCAAATATAATAGTGTAAGGGTGTGAAGGTCACTGACAATGTCAAGCCATATTCTTGGACTATAGCTGGGTTAGACGGCGATCCTTTCACGGCGGGTAGCTAGCCATGTTCGAAAGTTTTCGAATCACCCGTGCCAGTTTTGCTAGCACTGTTATACTCGTTTCTCCTAGGTCGAGTCGGTTCCTTGGCCTAGGTAACCGTTCGAGAAAACTACACCTTGTGCTCAAGTTATCAAATGAACATACTGTTCTTCTTTGTTCTTTTGAAGTTAGCCCATTTTTAAGGTACTTTGCCTTATCGTTGCGATACTCATTAATCAATTAAATATTCGTTTTGCACAGATCTATAGTAAATATGGCATAAGAAAGCATGCATCAGTTTCATGTTAAAGCAGTTCTATAGTAAGTGTTTGTGAGTAATCGTGCCATAATTTATTGATTCGACACTATAAAGACAAGCATATCTCATTTTTTTAATGATATCTTAGAAACAGAGGGTCAAAATAAATGAGGTCAGTCACTCACTTTGATTTTTGCTTGAGACGAGAGACTGGTTGATCGCGCTAGACGGCGCATACGCGATCACCTGAAATTGTATAAGCACTTGATCAGAACACTGCCTCATTGAATGAGTTCGATACGAATGCGAAGTTCGAAAACGCAAGCCATGAAAACCATCGAAAATATTTCCGAAAACGCATTCAGAAAATCAAAGCCAAATAAACAATTACGACATGAAAAGTAGAGCAACAATAGGTCTCTCCTGACTCAGCCGCAGAGTCTATCCTCGAGGCGCAATCCGTTGAATATGAGACTTGATTCCGAAGAAACCATTCCATAACGAGGATATGATCTTAATTCAATCGGTCTCGTTCAATCGATTCAATCAATTCTGACCAATCGGTTCCGACTAAATCGATAGCGACATTGATCCTTTCTCGCGCACCTCGTGGACGAAAAATGGGACACGATGTAGGAACATAGCACTACACCCTAGCTTTGTTTCTTGCTATAATTGCCTAGATCTTAAGGGTTGTTCTTAAATTAATTGAGACTTAAGTTGAGTAGTCTACTGTTATCTATAACTTATTAACTTTGTTTCTTTACTTTTGGTTTAGGTTACTAGGTTAGTGATTTAGGCGTGATTTTCATTCGACTAACTATTTATCGATTATCTTGCTAGTTCCCAATTTGGCTATAGTACATTGTCAGAGTTTGAAGCTTACATCATTGCTCTGTCAAGGTCGGATCCAAAATAATTTTTCCATAGACTGAAATGTTTTCATACTTGAATTCATATTCTAAGGGGATTATACCTTGCTTGCCAGATATCGACAGTGTGACAGGTTGTTATTGGACTAAATTTGAGATGGAATGATTTATATTCAGAGTGGATATTTTTTTCAATGTTTTTATTCATTATAACAGGCATCGAACCTTTAAAATATAGGAAAAATTCTGCCAATTTTTCGGCATGAGATTAATAGTACTGACGCTGCCCATCCCAATTTTTAATCCTGGATCCGCCCCTGATTGATGTCGTGGCTTGATTTTGAGATCGCCCATCACCCAGCAATCCCTCGACCTTATACCTCTCCTCATTGACCCCTAGGATCACTTGAGTTCGATAATGACCAAGTTTTGACTTATTATTTAAAATTTTGTACTCTCTAACTTTTATTCATTGAATAAATAGAATAAATAAATATTTGATTTAATAGTTTTTATTATTTGTTTAGAGTTAGACTTTTTCTGCTTTTAATTATCTCCCCAAATAATAGTCCAAAATCCTTCAACCTTGTTCTTTAAAGTGAAAGTCCAAACCCTAAAATTCAATTCTCTACCATTACAATTTACATCTAATAACATATCCTGGAACCTGGAATGAAGGTTTGGGCGCATATAATTGTCATCTGTGGAGCAAGATTTCAATAAAAAAAAAACCATGGAGAAGAGCTTTCATTTACATAGCTTAGCCCTACCAAGTGTGAAACCGTAGGTTATTGTTATGTACATTTAGAGATCCCAACTACAATATTCAGTGTACGAGCCCTGTTTTTGAACCAAGGCCGACGGAAAATAAGCATATCTTCAATGGAAATTTTTAAAATTGAGTTTCTATACTATTTGGTAATTGAGTTCATTTTTGTTCATCCACGAAAACTAAGATGTTTGTTCACCTTCCAATAGAAGATTGACACGTGTCAAATTTTTATTCAAAACCACTTTGAATGTTTACAAAACCACTTTCAAAGTGGTTTATGTTGAGTGGATTTGACACGTGTCAATCTTCTATTGGAGGGTGAACAAACATCCTAGTATTGATGTATGAACAAAAATGGACTCTTTGCTAATTTTTATGGTAGGTGGTAGGTAGTTTCTACATAGAAATTGTACTCTATCCTGTCTGACGATGTCTAATATTAAGACGGAAAATATTAAATAGAAAATTTTATAATTTAATTTGAAAGTGTGGTCAATATTGAAATGGCTAATATGAGAGTTTGTACATGTAAATTTTTTTTATAACTTTTTTCATCCCATATCTATTACCAAACACTGGAATAGAAATAATGTTTGAAGAAGTTTTATAAAAATAATTTGTACCATAGAAATACAAGAGTTAGAAACACCCGATTAGAGCCTAAGCATGTTGAGACACATATCACAAGTGTAGACATAGAGGCCACTTCTAAGAACTTAGTCCTAGGGCTTCGTTTGGTTCGCGGAATCTCCGGTTGGAAAATAATAATAATTATTTTTCTATGTTTGGCTGACAAAAGAATTGAGGAGGAAAGAAAAGTGATTCCTAATAGAAGAAAAATTAGGAGAAAAAAATAATTTTATCCATCCAAGCAAGGAATTCCTTTTCCATATCGAAGTAATTACTTTCTTTTCCAAAAATTTTGGTATTTCCAAACATCGAAAATAAAAATCAATAAAAAATAAAAATTTTCAAAGGAAAGAAAATAACAAAAGATTAATTTTCTTTTCCTTCCATTTCGCAAACCAAACGAGGCATAGATGTTAGAAAGGTGGAAAGGAAATCTCGGAGTTAGGAACTCAGAGATCAAGGCTATATAATATTTATAGAAACTAATTTTGAGACGAAATACCACATGCACCAAAGAGAATACTACCATTATGGTTTTTTAAGACAACTCATAAAGGTATTGTAAAAGTTACTCGAAACTATCCAAGTATTTACAAGTTTATCACTCAATTTATTTTTATTATGAGACGGCTCACTACAGATACATGACTGTCAATTTTTTTGACAGTATTACTACTGACTGTTAAATTTTTTGACATATCCGACTATATAATGAATATATGATTGTAGAAAAATTATACAGTTCTGACAATATATATGACTGTAGTCCTGACTGGATCCAGGATTTATGTTGGCTCAAAGACAACCCATGACTAAAGACAACCTTAAGTTAAAAATGACAAGACAATACGAAATGGTCGCGGACAACCCAACGTATATGGGGGAGGAACAAAAGAGGATGCCAAGGCAACGATCAAGGAAATGATCGAAAGGGGCTACGTAACGTTTGAATGCGGCCTGGTCATTCAAGGGGTGTGAACCGGGTATCCATGGCCTATCGGAGGCGCACCAGCCAGTCGGCCGATAGGGACTCATGGTACTAAGAGGAAGTGTCCAAAATGGCTTGTGATGCTAGCGATCGGTGCATATAGATTAAGTGGGCTTGCTGGTGGCAATCCACGTGCAAGTCCTTGCATTGAAACAAGTAGTCTAAGTTAACTGAACAATTGAATAGTTGAGTGAACATGGACGTTGGAACAAAACTCTTCGAGCATAACACAACTGACTGGTTGAGTAGATGGGATATCTGAGTGAGAATGATCATCGGAACAAGGCGTGGCCATAATGTATCTTCACAAGCGGGAACATGTCGTAGAATCTGAGGCAGGGACACGCCCTTGACACTGAATGTTTACGTAAATTACGTTAAGTTGTTATATACGAATTGTTGACTAACTTGGTTTACTTGGGACAGGGAAGATCGGACGGTAAGTATGGATAATTCGTGCATGTATTTCCATACAAACACTTAAAATCGGTAACACGAGATAGGTTATGAAATATGTCATGAAACTGATCCTAAGGTAAGATTAGAAAGACAATGAAAGATAGATGATGCACAGAAGTAAAATGAACGTGTTTGGTAATGGTAGCGAGTGGGCGAGCTAGCCTCCCCACCAGTGCATAACAATGTACTGATAAATCCACAGATTGCTTGCAGGATGCAGGAGACGTCGTCGGGTGCGGAGCTTTCCTTCGAACGTGCTAAGGCGCGAAGCTAACTCTGGGGCCTTGGAGCGTTACAAAGGAGCTGGAGCACCATATACAGGACATAATGTATCGGAACATCGTCATGAATCATTCCATCTTGTAAGCCACTTGGCACGCCTTTTATGTTTCAGAGAGAGAGCTTGAGCGACTTGTAATCTCGGCCTAGCGCCGCTTGTAAACTTCTTGAATATCAATAAAGAGATTGAATCTGTTCTAACTTGTGTTCTTTTACTTTCTGCTGCAAATGGGGACACTCTGTGCGACTCTGTGGCCTAACTCAAATCGGCCGTTTTTGGACTTGGCCTTGCACGAGAGCAACTTAGTCTCGTGCGACATCATGCCTTTGCGAGGACGATCGATCCTACGGGAGCGGGACGTGACAGATTAGTATTAGAGCACGACTTTACGTCCTTGGACTTCATTTTGATTCTCTCAGTTTTGAAAGCTCGTTTGGAAACAAAAGAAGTATATGCTCTCTCTCTCGTTGTGACTTGGGATGTTCCATACAAT
Organism: Iris pallida; assembly: GCA_029216955.1. Lineage (NCBI taxonomy): Eukaryota > Viridiplantae > Streptophyta > Magnoliopsida > Asparagales > Iridaceae > Iris > Iris pallida. The sequence goes on from JANAVB010022200.1 coordinate 3,067,580, forward strand.
AAGTCTAATATTTTTAAAAGCTCGTACGAGTACTCGGTTGAACGGGATCGATAGGCGAAGGCCTTTGTGCCAAACCATGATGGACTTGAGTTGAAAGAAAACCAATGCTAAAAGTTAGCAAGCGCAGTGCGTGCTTGAATAACTGTACGCTGACAATAGCGAACGAGTACACGAGACCGTAGCATAGTTCAAACGGGATGGTTATATACACAGCCTTTAGCTAAGATGTGTTGAGTATCGTGCACCTAGACCTTCTAGTGCGAACGAGTTGCGAGCGAGATTGACTATCGCTCAGATGAGAATAAATGAGACTTAGAACGTATGTTGATAGAGACGTTACTTGACCGACGCTAAAGCGAACACGAAAAATAGTTTTTAGACTTTGAGGAACAGGCGGACGCACAATTGAACATGTCAATTGTGAATCGAATAACCTTTTTAAGGATTTATAGAATGACTTGACCCCGAGTGGTGTATGTGATAGCTTCGAAGAAGAATAAGAGTGAGTTTCGACAACTAGTCGAGTGGCTCGAACCCTGAGTGGTGTATGGACGTCATAGAAATTGTTCGAGCAAGACAAAAGGATTTACGGATAGAACGAGTATGTCGGCAAGCGATGATATCGCACAAAGCCTTAGAACGAGTAACGATTAGTTGGTCATGATTCGAGAGTCTCAAACGATATATCGTTTGGACGAACTAAGAATGCGTAGTACAAATTACGAAATGATTGAATGGAGATTCTAAACAATAAAATAAATGTATGATTTGGTCGAGAAAATATTGTAGATCGTACAAGCGATTTCGAATTTAGTCGAATGGATTGAAACTTTAGTTTAGACGAAAACTCAGATATAACTGAAGTTAGCACGATAGGAAGATAGCATGCATAGAAAATGTTAGTTTGAAGATACGAGAATGACTAAGGATTTGGAATAGATGTTGCTCAACGACGAGTTAGCCTGAGACAATGCGAATTGAAGAATTAAGTTGCACGACTCAGAATTTGTTACAAAAGAAAGATCGTCAGGTTATGTACATCATCGATGGTATTGAGGCGTATGAAAGATCGATGTACGATAACTCAGGGGTACTCTGATTCGATGAATGATGATCGTGTTAGAAGTTATTATTTCTTAGGATGCTATGTTGGGGATTTTGATAGAGATGAATGTTTGGATGAAGAAAGGAAGTGACTTGACTATTAGGTGATAACCACAATGACAACGATCTTATCTTGTGCGAGCGCAACTCTAGTCTCGCACATGCGTCACGTCGAATTTGGGACGATCATTCCGCGTGAATGTTGGCATGGTGATTCATGTCCAGCGAGAATGATCGAACTTGAAATATCATGACATGGCAATTTTGATTGCTTCGACTTGTGGTTTGAAGCGAAGGCGAATTCGAGAATTGATCGGACTTATGATTGATGACTAAGTAAAAGTTGAGGATTGAGTAGACCTAAATCGCGTATCAAAAATGAGTAAGTCTAGACGCAACGCAAGAGTTACGTCCCGATGAGGACAATTATTCCGCGGGGATGTTGACATGGTGATTCATGTCCGCCGTGGATAATCAGACTTGCGTGAGATCGGGACACGACATATTACAAGGCTAGACGACCTTGTGATCGACTACGTGAATTGGATAGGATGGATAAGTGAATTGTATAAAACATACCTAAAGAGAGACTACGAAAATTACTCGTATGGACATATGATATTGACATGTCGAGGATATGGTTAAGGACAACCTATCGTAGAATGACTTTACTAAACGAGCTCAGACTTGGAGCGGAGAATGTGTTGATGCGAATAGGACGAACATTGCTTGATGTTTAGAAATTTGAGTAAAATAAATTTGGGTAGAAACTCTCGTACAAATGAACAAATGGTTTGACTATAGGATTTGGGGCGAGCGTCGTACAATGTCCTTGCACGACGAACCATGAACTTGACTTGTAACTATGACCTTGTGAGATGACCTAGCGGATAGACGGACGACCTATGCCGAGTGATTGAACCTATGTGACTGACATTTAAAGTATCGTCTGGACGAACGATAGACTTGGGGCAACAAGACTTAGAGTTATGACATGGAAGTGGGAGTGTGCGTGAACGACGATGAGATTGGCCCCAAACGAAGTGAATGCTAGAAATCGATGATAAACAAGTAAAGTTGGGATAATGAATTGAATCGTTGACGGGTAGACTTGATGATAGTGCAATACTTGATCTTGAATCGGACGAGAATTACTTTGATTTGGTCTACTACGCTAAGAAGAAATTGTATTAATTTCGTAGACAAGAGCGCTTGAGAAACGAATCGAATCATCTCGAGGACCGAGATAAACGATAGTGAGACGCACATGAGTTCGGTTTTAATCATAGTTAGCAAAATGATTGACAAATCGAAACTATCACGAGTAGCTTGTCCGACTTCGCTAATCGCTAAGCTTGGTTAAAATGTACGTATTCGGGAGACGCCTTGAATATGTGCACGATCCAAACTCAGCGATATGATGAACTCGAATGCAGCCGTAAGTGGGTGTTGAGATGCGCATGAACGAATGAGTGAGTTTGCCTTAGCCTACGACCCTCGCATTTGATGAATTACAACGTGCCTCGTGTGACCATTACAGCCCCACAACAAGACGCAATAGCAACCAAGTCGAAGAAATACGACGATTGAATAAGTACCATAAAGTCTAAAATGAGTAAAAAGTCATTCAATAAAATTGACTAAACGTATGCGACACTGAACTTAGAAAGGTATCGAGTGTAGTTCGATGCCATCGAACGATAAAGCCATTCGATAGAAATTGTGTAAGATACGTACACGACATGAGTTAAGGAACGGTAGGATGACCTGCACTCAGGAAGTCTCGAGGAGGAGACTTGTTTTGAGTGGTGTATTATGTAACGACCCGCTCCGTCCTAGCGGAACGCCGATTCAAACGGCAAGTGCAATGACTCAAATGAGCCGTCGACTCGAAGAGTTGGCATCGACCCGATGAAGAATCGATGCAAGACTTACATTGGCCCATCGAAGATGAATCCAGACTTAGACTTTCAAAGACACACTCGGAGTATCGCTCGGCCGATGCAATCATCGCTAAGATGGGTGGCTCCGATGAACTTGTCTTTGCTTAGCCTAGATACTGAATAATACAGACACTATTGCTAGAATTGCTAGGCGATAACACCGTGCATGCTAATAAATGACTCAATGCACCTAGCTAAGGAAATAATCCCATCTTGTGTGCTTGTATAGAATATGGAAAAGAATTTGGAAAATATGAGAACTCTCGCACCGTACTCCACACTCGTGCCAAGGCACAAGTTTACATTTCGAGTTCCTTATGCGTTCAACAATAAAGCAATGAATGGTTTACAACAATGAAATGGGAAGACTATCGACGTAGTCGTTCCGAGTAGAGTATAGCAACATTGAAAGGCTTCGGGACCGATAGGTCACCAAAGCGGTTTCCGTACAGGGACCTGCGTAATGAATAAATGAACGAATAAGAGATTGATGAGTGCATAAATGAACAAATAAAAGAAAGGAAACAAAGAAAAGATTAACGATAGGTATGACGAAAATGTGCAACTGGTCTCGTTACCCGTGCTGCACGGATGCCGCCGCCAACCTAATCGATAATCGACTATGGCTCAAAGACAATCTATGACTAAAGACAACCGTTAAGTTAAAAATGACAAGACAATACGAAATGGTCACGGACAACCCAACGTATATGGGGAAGGAACAAAAGAGGATGCCAAGGCAACGATCAAGGAAATGATCGAAAGGGGCTATGTAACTTTTGAATGCGGCCTGGTCATTCAAGGGGAGTGAGCCGGATATCCATGGCCTATCAGAGGCGCACCAGCCAGTCGGCCGATAGGGACTCATGGTACCAAGAGGAAGTATCCAAAATGACTTGTGATGCCAGCGACCGGTGCATATAGATTAAGTGGGCTTGCTGGTGGCAATCCACGTGCAAGTCCTTGCATTGAAACAAGTAGTCTAAGTTAACTGAACAATTGAATAGTTGAGTGAACATGGACGTTGGAACAAAACTCTTCGAGCATAACACAATTGGCTGGTTGAGTAGATGGGATATCTGAGTGAGAATGATCATCGAAACAAGGCGTGGCCATAACGTATCTTCACAAGCGGGAACACGTCGTAGAATCTGAGGCAGAGACACGCCCTTGACACTGAATGTTTACGTAAATTATGTCAAGTTGTTATATACGAATTGTTGACTAACTTGGTTTACTTTAGACAGGGAAGATCGGACGGTAAGTATGGGTAAGTCGTGCATGTATTTTCATGCAAACACTTGAAATCGGTAACACGAGATAGGTTATAAAATATGCCATAAAACTGATCCTAAGGCAAGATTAGAAAGACAATGAATGATAGATGATGCATAGAAGTAAAATGAACGTGTTTGGTAACGATAGCGAGTGGGAGAACTAGCCTCCCCACCAGTGTATAACAATGTACTGATAAACACACAGATTGCTTGCATGATGCAGGAGACGTCGTCGGGTGCGTAGCTTTCCTTCGAACGTGCTAAGACGCGGAGCTAACTCTGGAGCCTTGGAGTGTTGCAAAGGAGCTGGAGCACCATATACAGGACATAATGTATCGAAACATCGTCATGAATCATTCCATCTTGTAAGCCACGCCTTTTATGTTTCAGAGAGAGAGAGAGAGAGAGAGAGAGAGAGAGAGAGAGAGAGAGAGAGAGAGCGCTTGAGCGACTTGTAATCTCGGCCTATCGTCGCTTGTAAACTTCTTGAATATCAATAAAGAGATTGAATTTGTTCTAACTTGTGTTCTTTTATTTTTCGCTGCAAATAGGGACACTCTGTGCGACTCTGTGGCCTAGCTCAAATCGACCGTTTCTGGACTTGGCCTTGCACGAGAGCAACTTAGTCTCGTGCGGCATTACGCCTTAGCGAAGATGGCCGATCCTACGGGAGCGGGGCGTGACACCCCACAAGTTTAAAATAATGTAACACCCCCCACATTACACATTTGCTGTCCAAAATTAACAGTTGATCGCTTTTAGGTATAATTTAGGACCAAACTGCCCCTCACGTGTTGAGAGCAGTGAACTTAAAATTGGAAAACCCTAAACTGCCCTTTCTTCTCTAAACAACTCCCCTCTTCCCTACATATTTCCAATCGCTCTCTCTCTCTCTCTCTCTCTCTCTCTTCCACTCCCTCTACTCTCTTGTCGACTTCTCATCCTCACCGTACTCCGTCGCCTACGAAAAATTAGAGGTACGAAACTGCACTCTCTCTTCTCTCTATTTTCCCTCTTTTTTCGTACCAATTTTTGATCCATGCTCGATATTTTTTTCTTTCGTTCAGATTTATGTAAGTGAAAGGATCCTCGAAATTCCATGACGAACCAGACACCCAGGTAAGAAATTATTTATTTTTTCCTAAAATGGATGAAAATAATCGTTTTAGGTTTCGTTTTTAGGGATTTTCCTAAAATTGTACACTGCAATTAGTTGGTTTCATTTTTAGGTTTCGTTTTTATGAATTAATCGTTTTAGGTTTCATTTTTTAGGATTTTTCCTAAAACTGTACACTTGAATTAGGGTTCAGATACCTGTAATTAGGGTTTAGAACTAAAATTAGGGTTCAATATCTGAAATGTGTATGTGTATGCTAAAATTAGGGTTCAACATCTGAAATGTGTATTTGAATTCATACTGGGCTGTTATATGTGTATTTTTATGCTGTATATGTCAATTTATGTCTATTTGTATTATTTTATGTGAAATTAGGGTTCATTTAGTAGACATTATGCCAATTCATTCAATTTATGTCTATTCCTATTTGTATGCTATTGTATGATATTGTAGGCTATTATGGTTGCAATTGATGAACTTGCAACCATAGTATTTTATGAATCCATTGTTGTATTGTATGATATTGTAGGCTATTATGGTTGCAATTCATTCAATTCAGTTGAGTCACAACTATGGTATTTGAATTCATACTGGGCTGTTATATGTGTATTTGTATGTTGTATATGTCAATTTATGTCTATTTGTATTGTTATATGTGAAATTAGGGTTCATTCAGTAGACATTATGTCAATTCATTCAATTTATGTCTATTTCTATTTGTATGCTATTGTAGGCTATTATGGTTGCAATTGATGAACTTGCAACCATGGTATTTTATGAATCCATTGCTGTACTTGAATTAGGCTATTATGGTTGCAATTGATGAACTTGCAACTAGGGAGGACCAGTTGGAGGAAACAAGAAGAAACCAAGGGCACCAAGACCGCCAAAAGAACCAAGACCTGTAAAGATTCCAAGGAGTAGCAACACTGTTTACAAGAGGCCAAAGGAAGAAGGCGCCACAACAATCATCTGATTCAACACTATAAGGAGTTCCAGTGGCAGAATTCATACAACATAATTTAACCAATGTACCTGGAAGGGCTCAAGACATTATAGGATGTCTACCAACAATGGGCTCAAATTCCTGGAGAGTCAATAGCAGTAGCATTTTGTGAAGTTAGCATTTTGTGAAAATTTTGTGAAGCAGCAGAAGAAGTATACATTTTGTGAAGCTAACATTTTGTAAAGTTGAATATCATAGCAGCAGCAGTAAAGTGCAGTAGACATTTTGTAAAGTTGACATTATGTGAAGTGAAGTAAACTAATGTAATCTGCAATAAGGCAGTTAACATATGTGTGGCACTTTTTGAAGTGAAGTGAACTTACATATGTGCAGTAAACTAATGTAAAGTTGACATTATGTGAAGTGAAGTGAACTTACCTTTTTGTGAAGTTAACATATCTGCAGTTGTAATGCCTGTGGTTTGTATTACGTATTTTAGAATACGTGTACGTATTTTATCTTGAATTGCATGATTCTTTGCTTAGTTTTCTTCATGGCTTGGTTCATTCTTGGGTTGGTTTGGCTTGGCTTGGTTTTGCCTTGGTTCATTATGAACCAAGGGTGAACCCCTACCTACCACCACCACTACCATTTATTAACCCCACTTCCTTCTCTCTTTTCATTACTCTTCTTCTTTCCTCCATTACTTCTTCACCTACGAGAGAGAGAGAGAGAGAGAGAGAGAGAGAGGGGTCTAGGCAAGTGCAACTTGCTTCATGGAGGAACTCCAATTTTATTGCTTCATTCTCTTCCTTACAGCATTTTAACTTACTTTAATACTTGGCATTTCCACTTTCCATGGCTAGATTCTTGTAGATCTAAGTTTATTTTATTTTCAGATTTTTTGGGTTTTGATCTATTTAATTTTATTATTTCTAAGTTTTGATGGTTCCATGTTGTAGAGCATTTCGTTCTGCCCCATTTTGACCTATGGAAGTTCGAATTTGGGCTCCGGATGGTGGAGTTATGGAGCTTGAGAACTTGGCTCCCATGGTGTTCTTCTCCTCGGAATTTTTGGAGAAGATGAACTGTGCTTGACTTGACCGCATGAATATTTCATGCGGCAAGTGTTCTTTTAGCCGCATGACTGGAAGGACTTCAGGCCGCATAAGCCTGCTCTCATCCTTGGCCGCATAGACCGAGTCATTCTTGGGCCGCATGAGCGCCCGCTAGATTGAGTCGTATGAGACGCTACCCTTTTAGCCGCATGCGCCCTCCCCCTTCCTGGCCGCATACGGGCCCACTCTCTGAGAGCCGCATGGAACTCGCTCGACCCCAGCCGCATAATACTCCGCTCCTCTTGAGCCGCATAGACTTGCTTTCCGCTGGCCGCACGAGAACTTCTTCCCCGAGCCGCATATGCCTTCTGGTCCCGCTAGCCGCATAGACTTGCTTCCCGTTGGCCGCACGAGAACTTCTTTCCCGAGCCGCATATGCCTTCTGGTCCCGCTAGCCGCATAGACCTGCTTCCCGCTTGCCGCATGAGGCTCAACTTCTTGAGCCGCATGCAACCCACTTGCTCTCAGTCGCAGGAACCTTTCCCCCTTCAGCCGTATATACTCCACTCTTCCCGCTAGCAGCATATGCCTCCTTCTCCCTGAACCGCATGAGACGCTACCCTGAGCCGCATGGCCCCTCCCTGTACTTGCTTTAATGATTAGTTATTATTATTATTATTTGATTGTTACTGTTAATTCATGTCTTGTAACCCCAAATCAACTTGGACCTCCTGATTTAATGCTTGTACTATGATGCCTTGTACATGTACCAACACGACAGTGATCCGTAGTGGTGCACTCTTGACAAGTAAACTTGACATGACCTGATAGTGGACCGTCGTGGCGCACTCCTGACAAGTGCTCTTGATCGGATAACCGGACATGATATATCTTGATAAGCTGTTGCGACGGCTATATGACATGACATGACCTGTATAAATAACCTGGACACCGTAGGCGATTGTGCTTGTACAAATAATCCAGTCCTGTCTTGTATCATGTCTAGGAGAGGACTCCTGAGTACCACGGTCAGGAGTACCCACTGAAATGGACTAAGGCTAATAACTAGAATAATACATTAATCATAAAAAGATCTCCCAGCTACAGAAAATCTCGTTACCTGGGCGCGCCTGGGATCTGTAGCCTGCCGTCGAGTAGGGCACATTTCCAGCACACTGTCATGTGTTGCACCCTTCAAACTACCTAAGGGTACATGCGTTTCCTGGACGATGTACCCACCTGAATTCAATCCTAATCTTTCGACCTGGGTAACCTGGATGGTCTGCAGGGCTTGTGGCTGTGGAATAATCTCACTGCATCTTGTTAGTAATTAGGCTGTGATAACCCTAGTTAGTTAAAGTATCAAGCCGTAATTCTTGCTTGGCCGTGAAATGATTGGATGAAGTCTAACCTGTCTAGTCTTGCCATGATCTTGTTCCAGATTACTGCAAGATTAGAATGCTTATATTTATTTTACTGATAAATGGTGAGAATTCCAAGTTCTGTTCAGACGAAGGGTTACAACCCCGGTCCTTGTTTGGTTTACGGGTTGTAACCTGGTTATCTGAATAGTCCCATGGTCATCTCGTCCTATATCACCTGTTATGCTTTTCCTTAATTCCTGTCTTTATTATTAAATTATTATTATTTTGCTAATTGCTGGTTTTACTTCCTAAGTGAAGCTTCTTTTATGGCACTTGCTCTTTCTGGGTCTGACCCAACTGGTTTTGTATGGCCAGATTTCGGAGCAGCTCCAGAGGATCTACCGACTTTTTAACCCGATGGTGGCGACTAGACGTAACCAGGGCAACGAGTGGGTTTATTTTTGTTCTCCCACTTTATTGTAAAAATATTCTTTTGAGGCGTTTAGCCGACGAGCACCTGTTTAGCTTTATTGTACTTACTTACTGTCTGCCTACGGGCTGTAACATGATTGACAGATCCTAGGGTTGATCATGTATGACTAAAACCCTTGCTAGTCCTGACATTTTGTAACGACTAGCTTCATGATCAGCTGAATATGTAATATTTGGGATGCCTTACTATTATATATTTAATGATCATACATCTTGCGACTTTACTTACTTGCTTGTGATTGAGACACTAGGCTTGTTCATGACCATAGAAGACTGTTGGCTTGTAGTAAACCCTCATGTATCTAGACAACCGTGACCGTATAGCGAGATGGATTCCATTTCATATATATAGCTGGCTATGTCTGCCCCTGCTCTTCAGTATTCTGGTTCTGGAGCGTGACATGGTTTAAGTGGTGGCCCATGCAGGTCTTGTAAATCAAGATATGTGAGGGTTTACCGAATAGATGTCTCAATCAGTATTCGCCCTTGATCTCTGCTCGTATCTTCTGAATCCCTGGATTCTTGTCCTAGCTGATCATATGCTTGTATCGTTGATCTGTCTTGGTCCTTCCTTATTGTTCCCCATGTCATCTAATTCAGCGACATCGTTCCTGGACCTGCCGGTCAGCAAGGCGGAGCACCTCCCGTGGATCAGCAGCAACCCGGGGATCAAGTCCAGCATTCCGGAGTAGCCTCCAGAGTGGTGCCTTCTGATGGAGAGCCACCAGTCCAGCAAGTTCAGCCTGCCAAACCTGATGATGGCACTTTGGTAGGACTCGTCAGGACCTTGGTAGCTTTCCAAGATCATCGTGGAGATGCCTTGCACCAGGCAGTGACGGATGCTTTGACCAGAGGAGGTCATCAGGGTAACAGCGCGGCCAACAGCTTCAAGCGCTTGAACCCTCCATTCTTCGACGGTAGTGAAGATGCTATCGCTGCAGATGCTTGGCTTCAGGACACAGAGGTGATTCTAGAAGCAGCCAAGACCCCAGAGAACGAGAAGGTAGCTGTGGTGCGCCTGCAGTTGCTAGATCTTGCCCACAGCTGGTGGGCAGCTCAGGCCGTTGGATTAGCAGCACCCATTGCTTGGGCGGTATTCAGAGAGAGATTCCAGACCAAGTATTTTAATATTGTAGCTCGGTATGATCTACAGACGAGGTTCACCAATATGAAGCAGATGGGCAGGACGGTCGATGGATATACGGTCGAGTTTTCGAGGCTCAGTCGGTTTGCTCCCACCTTGGTGGCGACGGAGTATGATAGAGCCCAGCGATCCAGCAGGGGTTTTACCTGGAGATTCTATTGGCAGTTGAGCAGTTTGAGCATCAGACTTTTGATGTAGTCTTGAGAGCAGCTAGGAGGCATGAGTATACCTCCAAGAGGATTGTGGATAGGGCCGGAGGTAGGAAGAGATCCCATGGCCAGATGAATCAGTCTTCAGCCCCAGCCCCGGCAGCCAGGGCTTTGACTATTGGAGCTCCGAGGCGGGTGGCCTCCGTGACGTCAGTTCAGCATTTGGCCCCGACGTACCCTCAGCAGAAGAAGCAGAAGCAGTCCTCCGCAGTGGAATGTTCTCATTGTGGGAAGCCAGGCCATGTAGTGGCAGAGTGCCGCAGGGCACATGGATTGTGTCTGGCTTGTGGAGCAGCAGACCATAGGGTTGGATCCTGTCCGAATAGGGGTGGTTCATCATCGTCCAACCTTTCTAGCTCTTCGGTGAGAGGACCAGCTCTGGTCCAGCAGCAGCAGTATCCATTGTCGAGGCCCTTGCCGCCTCAGTCCCCGGTATTCCAGCAGCAACACCCCCAGCAGCATGCTCAAGCCCAAGCCTTGAGTCAGAATAGGCAGCGAGGATTTCAGCAGAGGGGACCAGCACCCCGAGGGCTTGGTCATGCTATGGTGATGACCGCAGAGGAAGAATTGGCACCAGAAGAGGTAGTGACAGGTACTATTCTCGTCAACTCCTTTCCAGCTTCAGCTGTATTTGATTCTAGTGCATCATATTCTTTTATGTCTGCACGATCTGCGACACGAATAGGATTGGAGCCCGAGTCATTATCAGTAAGGCTCAATATACTTACTGGTAACGGACTTGTGGGAGTCGATAGGGTGTTTTCCTCGTGTCGGATCGTAGTTAGCGGTAAGGAATTTCCCGCTAGATTGATAGAGTTCCTGATGGCTGATTATGATGTGGTCCTAGGGATGGACTGGTTGAGGAACCAGTATGCTAGAATAGACTGCCATATTGGTAGGGTTGTTTTTAGCGTTCCAGGCGAGCCGGAGTTTTCATTTTTCAGAGGTGCAGTTGAGCATTCTCCTCCAGTATTGCGGATGGCCGTAGCAGCAGTGCAGTTGCCCCGGATAGTCGAAGAGTTTTTAGATGTTTTCCCAGAAGAGATTCCAGGTATGTCGCCAGAGCGGGAGATCGAGTTCACTCTCGACTTGATTCCCGGAACAGCCCCAGTGTCAGAGAGAGTCTACAGGATGGCGCCGTCAGAGCTAGAGATATTGTACAAGATGATTGAAGAACTTCGAATCAAGGGATTCATTCGTGCTAGTGGATTGCCTTGGGGAGCCCCGATGCTTCTTGTAAAAAAAGGATGGTACGTCCAGGTTATGTGTTGATTATCGTACCTTGAACTCAGTGACAATCAAGAACAGATATCCTCTTCCGAGGATAGATGACTTGTTTGATCAGCTTAAAGGGGCAGCAGTATTCTCGAAGATCGACTTGCGCTCAGGATACCACCAGATCAGGGTCAGAGAGCAGGACATCCCAAAGACAGCTTTCAGGTCTAGGTATGGGCATTGGGAGTTCATAGTGGTGCCATTTGGAGCAACCAATGTGCCGGCAGTATTCATGGATCTCATGAATCGCATCTTCATGCCTTACTTGGATCAGTTTGTGATTGTGTTTTTGGATGACATCCTGGTCTACAGCAGGAGTGAGGCAGAGCATGAGCAACATCTCCGTATGGTTCTTCAGATTCTCAGGGAGCACCAGTTATATGCCAAGTTCAGTAAATGCGAGTTCTGGCTCGATCGCATTTCGTACTTGGGTCACATCATCACTCGAGGAGGAGTAGAAGTGGATCCCCAAAAGATTGTGGCTATTGAGTCGTGGCCAGTGCCCAGCACAGTTGCAGAAGTTCGCAGTTTTCTTGGATTGGCCGGCTACTACCGGCGGTTTGTTTCAGATTTTGCTCGGATTTCAGCGCCATTGACCCAATTGACCCACAAGGATGTGCAGTTTGCTTGGACAGCAGAATGTCTGGATTCATTCGAGAAGTTGAAGCGAGGCTTGATGACGGCTCCCATTCTTGCGCTTTCAGATGGAACCGGAGGATTCTCCATGTATTGTGATGCTTCGGGCAGAGGTTTAGCATGTGTTCTGATGCAGCATGGAAAGGTAATAGCTTATGCTTCACGACAACTTCGTGATCATGAGAGGAATTACCTTACCTATGACTTGGAGCTGGCAGCAGTAGTATTTGCACTTAAGTTGTGGAGGCACTACTTGTACGGAGATAGGATGGAGATTTTCACCGACCACAAGAGCCTGAAGTATGTTTTCACCCAGAAGGATCTTAACATGCGTCAGAGGAGGTGGCGGGAGCTTCTTGTGGATTATGATGTCAACTTGCAGTATCATCCCGGGTAGGCCAACGTTGTTGCAGATGCATTGAGCAGGAGAGCCGGAGTTTATTTCCTAACAGCGCAACCGGAGCTGTTAGCAGATCTTCAGAAGATGGATATTGAAGTTGTTCTCCCTTCCAGTGTGGCATTGATGGCCAGCATGCAAGTTCAGTCCACTATAGTCGAGAGGATCCGGATGGCGCAGTCAGCAGATTCCAAGCTTCATCGACTCAGAGCAGAGTGTGAGGCAGGCCGGCGACCCGAGTTATGCATTCATGAAGACGGTACACTTAGGCATGGTAAGCGTCTTTGTGTACCCAGTGGAGATATCAGACAGGAAGTCATGGCAGAGGCTCACAGTTCTCAATATTTCATTCATCCGGGCAGTACAAAGATGTACCATGATATCCGTCAGCACTTTTGGTGGAATGGCATGAAGAGGGAGATAGCCCGATATGTCTCTCGTTGTTTAGTCTGCCAACAAGTTAAGGTTGAACATCAGAGGCCTGCTGAACTTCTTCAGCCCTTGCCGATTCCAGAATGGAAGTGGAAACATGTGAGCATGGATTTCGTGACTGTATTACCTAGATCCCCAGCTGGTAGAGATGCTATCTGGGTTATAGTTGATCGGCTCACGAAGGTGGCTCACTTTCTTCCATTCAGAGTTGGTCAGTCGACGGCTCAGTTAGCAGAGATGTACCTTAGGCAGATTGTCAGATTGTACGGAGTGCCAGTTAGTATCACTTCGGACCGAGATTCAAGATTCACGTCGCACTTTTGGCGTAGCCTGTAGGAGAGTTTATGAACTCGTCTCCAGTTCAGTTCAGCATATCATCCGCAGACAGATGGTCAGTCGGAGCGTACAATCCAGACTCTTGAAGACATGTTGAGATCTTGTGCACTTGACTTCGATGGTTCGTTAGAAGATCACCTGCACCTGGTGGAGTTTTCGTACAACAACAACTTCCAAGCCAGTATCCAGATGGCACCGTTCGAGGCACTGTATGGTAGGAAGTGCAGATCCCCGCTAGCATGGGATGATGTCGGAGAGAGACAGATTCTTGGTCCAGAAATGATCGCTCAGACAGTTGAAGTAGTCAGAAAAGTCAGGGATCATCTTCGAGTTGCCCAAGATCGCCAGCGCCATTGGGCCGATTTTCATCGGCGCCCTCTCGAGTTTTCTGTCGGCGACCATGTATTTCTGAGGATTTCGCCTAACCGTGGCGTCATTCGTTTCGGCACACGAGGAAAGCTTAGTCCTAGGTATATAGGGCCGTTCGATATTTTGGAGTGAGTAGGAGATGTGTCCTATCGTCTCGCTCTTCTGCCGTCGCTAAGCGATGTGCATGACGTGTTCCATGTATCCCGATTACGACGGTGTATCCCGGACCCGAGCCACATCCTAGATCATTCGGAATTGGTTGTTGGTACCAACCTTTTGTATGAGGAGAGGCCCGTGTCTATATTGGACCGGAGAGAGAAGACACTCAAGAACAAGACTATCAAGTTAGTCCGAGTTGCTTGGGGTCATCACTCTTTGGGTGAGTCAACGTGGGAGCGTGAGGATGATATCCGATTGCGATATCCCGACTTGTTTGACTCGTGAGGTATAATGTCTTTCTTATGCCTCATGCCTTCGATTCCTTGCTTGAATGAGTGATTGCCTGCCTAGTTATAGCTTGCTTGTGATTAATATAGCTTGGCCTCGTCTTTCTAGCCTCTTAATTAAATTTCGAGGACGAAATTCTTTTAAGGTGGATAGAGTTGTAATGTCTGTGGTTCGTATTACGTATTTTGGAATACGTGTACGTATTTTATCTTGAATTGCATGATTCTTTGCTTATTTTTCTTCATGGCTTGGTTCATTCTTGGGTTGGTTCGGCTTGGCTTGGTTTTGCCGTGGTTCATTATTGTGAAACCCATCTTTTGTGAATTAATTAATATTAGTATTTCTATTGTTATTATTATTATTATTATAATTTTTGAATGTTAAAAATTATTTCAAAATTTAATTAACATGGATTTTTGAGTTCAAACCCAGACCCGAGTCCGAACCCAGACCCGAGCCCGAACCCAGATCTAAACCCCTTTCCTATTAAATCTGAACTTTGGTTTATATATAAAAAAAAATATGTTTAGAGCCGGTCCAAGTTTGGACCAGCTTTTGCCCATTCAACAGAACTCATTCTCCTCTTACACGTTCAAGTCCACCCCCCTATTTCTCTCCTCTACTTGCTCCCAGCCTTTCATTCCCACATCCACTCTTCTCTTTAAACCCACTCTTCTCTTTAAACTCTCTCATTCCCACACCCACTCTTCTCCAGAACACTCATTTTCCTTTTTCCTCAAGTCCTCGTCGAGACCTAGCCCGAGCCCCGCCGACGGCCGCCTCACGGCCGCGCCCCGCTTCCCGACGCAACCCCGACCCTCCGGCCGGCCTCCTCCAGGCCGACGCCCGTGCTCCGGCGCCCCCTGTCGCCGCGCCCCAGCGGAGCCCGCGCCCTCCGCCGACCTTCCAGCCCCCTCCGTCCCGCGAGCCACCGCCGGCGACCCCTGGCCCGGCCGCGCCCGCGCCCGTCTCCCCTCGCGCGCCCACACCAGCCCCCGACTTCCTCCTGGCCGCTGTCTCCGGCCGACCCTCCCGTCGACCCCGGCGTTCGAGCCCTAGCTCGACCCCCGTTTCCGCTGCTATCCCAGCGCCCTGATCCACTATTTTGTGGCAGCGTTGCCGCTGTCTGCTGCTGTCCCAGCGCCCCGATCCGCGTTCTGGGACTTTCTGTTCCCGACCAGGAGCTGGATTTCACTTTGGACGCTGTTCCGGGATTATTTTGCTGTCTGAATCTCTATTTTCTTCCTATTATTTTATCTGAGAGCTCTAGCCGAGCAACCTGAGGTATAACCCCTGTCCCGTCTCTTTTTCATATAGTCTATGATGAGAATGGTCCCCGATTCCCCTTGGGAATTCGGTTTTAGCGACGTCGTATTTTTTCGGAACCTTCGAAAAGGTTCTGTGGATTATTTTGTATTTCCGAAATATTTCGGGAATTGGTTTTTGGTATATTTTGGCTTTCCGGATTTTTCCGGTAGCGTTCTGTGAGTTTTTGGGTTGGAATCGGACTTCCGAAAATTATTCGGGTCGTTCCGATTATTCTGTGGATTGGTTGTGGATTATTATATATATATATACATATTTGGGTTTCCCTGGTTTGGGATTTGCAGGAAAGTATCGGCGCTATTTCCCAGTTTTTGGGTTGACCAAAAACAGAGGAGATGCTGCCGGATTTTTCCGTAAATTCTTGATTATTTTAAAAATGAATTTAAAATAGATTTCGGAATTTTATTTGATATTTGGTTTTGGGTGACGACCGTATCGGTCAATGGACCCGGCTAAGTGCAAACGAAACCAGCTTCGCCCGAACGTTGAGGCATTAGCCCAGTTGAGGATTAGACCATATCTGAGACTCTATATTTTATCTTTATTTTACTATTTAATTCTGATCATATTTTATTCATATTTAAAGTTTAGGACTAACGGCAGTTTTGTCTTATTTTAATTTATGTAAATAAATTGTAATGGGCATAAGCCCAGCTGGCTGTGGTCTGTAACTGTATTTGGTAGCTTAGATTTTTGTTATTTCTGCTTTTGTGAGTTTTTGTATAAAACGAGTAAAATTGAATAAAAAGTATTTTCGTATAAAAATAATTAAGATTTTCTCACCTAAAATCTATCAGTTTTTATTTAATTAAAAATCATGTATTTCTCACTAAATAAGAAAATTAGCTTTATATTTATAAACTATGAAAATACCAAGTTTTAATAATTAATCTGGTATCGACGAAGTTTTCCGAATTCAAAAGTTTAAAACGATCTTTTTCTCTTGTACTAAATCAGCGCACAAATAATCGTGTTTTCGTATTTTGTTAATTAAAAGAATTAAAATTGGATTAGGACACAAATAGAGATTTCAACTAGCGTAGCTAGATTGGTAAACCTGGAATCTGAGTCAATTTCTCGAATGTAGGAATTCGAGGACGATTCTGATTTCCTGTCTCGAAGTCTTCTACCTCTCCAGTCAAATCCTTTGAGGCAAGTATAGTTTGTGTTAGTTTACAGTTATTTAATTAATCACTTTACTGCAAGTTTAAACCATGATGCAAACACGAAACTCTCTCTGAGAGCACTGTAACTACTGGGGACTGGGAGAATAGTGTAATGAGTATGACCATACTGTAACAAATCCCCTATCCTTTACTGTAACAAACCCAAGCCGGTCATATTTCATTGCCTATTCAAATCATACTGTTTTACTGCTGAAAACTGTTCATATTTAAACTGTTTAAAACTGCATGATTCTATTATTTAATTTAACTGTTAAATTAGCATGAATTGTACTTTGCTCCCTCCTGACTGGAGATACATTTTTAGGGGACATTGAGGATGCTGAGCTGTTAATCAGCAGCTACTACGACCCTGTGTTGTACTCGATAGTGCTGCCAGAGTCCCCACTGGAGGACGTTGGGACTGAGGCCGATGATCCGGCCGATAGATAGATTTCCTTTCTCTGCATTGTTGTCATTTTCATTCTGTTTATTATTTCAGAACATCTTTCAGTTGTATTTAAATTTCAAGTTTAATAAAGTTTCATTTCCCGATGTTGAGTTGTGACAAATATAGTGTTGTTGTATGGTTACCTGCTACTGAACAGCTTACTGCCGCCGTCTCAACAACGGTGCAGGCTGGGCATGATCCGGTTCGACCCAATTAGTTGGGATCGGGTCGTGACAATTATGAACCAAGGATGAACCCCTACCTACCACCACCACTACCATTTATTAACCCCACTTCCTTCTTTCTCTTCATTACTCTTCTTCTTTCCTCCATTACTTCTTCACCTACGAGAGAGAGATAGAGAGAGAGAGAGGGGTCTAGGCAAGTGCAACTTGCTTCATGGAGGAACTCTAATTTTATTGCTTTATTCTCTTCCTTACAACATTTTAACTTACTTTAATACTTGGCATTTCCACTTTCCATGGCTAGATTCTTGTAGATATAAGTTTATTTTATTTTCGGATTTTTTGGGTTTTGATCTATTTAATCTTGTTATTTCTAAGTTTTGATGGTTCCATGTTATAGAGCATTTCGTTCTGTCGCATTTTGACATATGGAAGTTCGGATTTGGGCTCCGGATGGTAGAGTTATGGAGCTTGAGAACTTGGCTCCCATGGTGTTCTTCTCCTCGGAATTTTTGGAGAAGATGAACTGTGCTTGACTTGACCGCATGAATATTTCATGCGGCAAGTGTTCTTTTAGCCACATGACTGGAAGGACTTCAGGCCGCATAAGCCTGCTCTCATCCTTGGCCACATAGACCGAGTCATTCTTGGACCGCATGTGCGCCCGCTAGATTGAGCCGCATGAGACGCTACCCTTTTAGCCGCATGCGTCCTCCCCCTTCCTGGCCGCATACGGGCCCACTCTCTGAGAGCCGCATGGAACTCGCTCGACCCCAGCCGCATAATACTCCGCTCCTTTTGAGCCGCATAGACTTGCTTCCCGCTGGCCGCACGAGAACTTCTTCCCCGAGCCGCATATGCCTTCTGGTCCCGCTAGCCGCATAGACTTGCTTCCCGCTGGCCGTACGAGAACTTCTTCCCCGAGCCGCATATGCCTTCTGGTCCCGCTAGCCGCATAGACCTGCTTCCCGCTTGCCGCATGAGGCTCAACTTCTTGAGCCGCATGCAACCCACTTGCTCTCAGCCGCAGGAACCTTTCCTCCTTCAGCCGTATATACTCCACTATTCCCGCTAGCCGCATATGCCTCATTCTCCCTGAACCGTATGCCTCCTTCTCCCTGAACCGCATGAGACGCTACCCTGAGCCGCATGGCCCCTCCCTGTACTTGCTTTAATGATTAGTTATTATTATTATTACTTGATTGTTACTGTTAATTCATGTCTTGTAACCCCAAATCAACTTGGACCTCCTGATTTAATGCTTGCACTATGATGCCTTGTATATGTACCCTGAACACGACAGTGACCCGTAGTGGTGCACTCTTGACAAGTAAACTTGACATGACCTGATAGTGACCCATCGTGGCGCACTCCTGACAAGTGCTCTTGACCGGATAACCGGACATGATATATCTTGATAAGCTGTTGCGACGGCTACATGACATGACATGACCTGTATAAATAACCTGGACACCGTGGGCGATTGTGCTTGTATAAATAATCCAGTCCTGTCTTGCATCATGTCTAGGAGGGGACTCCTGAGTACCACGGTCAGGAGTACCCACTGAAATGGACTAAGGCTAATAACTAGAATAATACATTAGTCATAAAGAGATCTCCCAGCTACAGGCAATCCCGTTACCTGGGAGCGCCTGGGATCTGTAGCCTGCCGTCGAGTAGGGCACATTTCCAGCACACTGTCATGTGTTGCACCCTTCAAGCTACCTAAGGGTACATGCATTTTCTGGAGGATGTACCCACCTGAATTCAACCCTAATCTTTCGACCTGGATAACCTGGATGGTCTGCAGGGCTTGTGGCTGTGGAATAATCTCACTGCATCTTGTTAGTAATTAGGCTGTGATAACCCTAGTTAGTTAAAGTATCAAGTCGTAATTCTTGCTTGGCCGTGAAATGATTGGATGGAGTCTAACCTGTCTAGTCTTTCCCTGATCTTGTTCCAGATTACTGCAAGACCAGAATGCTTTGTCACGCCCCAGAACCAGAATACTGGAGAGTGGGGGCAGACATAGCCAGCTACGTATAACGGAATGGAATCCACACCGCTATACGGTCACGGCTGTCTAGATATGTGAGGGTTTCACTACAATCCATCAGTCTCTTAAGGTCATAAATTATCCTATTGTCTCAATCTCAACCAACTAATAATAATCACAAGATATCAGATCACCAAATATACAATTGTAAGGCGTCCCAAACATTACATATCCAGATGATCATGAAGCTAGTCGTACAAAATGTAAGGACTAGCAAGAGTTAAGTCATACATGATCAACCTCGAGTTGCCAATCATGTTACAGCCCGTAGACAGACAGAAAGGGAAATATACACGAGCTAACACTTGTTCGGCGGCTAAACGCCTCAAAAATAATGTGTACAATAGAGTGGGAAAGCCAAAATAACCCACTCGTTGCCAGGATTCCCTCTAGTGGTCACCATGTAGCTGGAAGGCAGGTAGATCCTTTGCTGCTGCTCCGGTATCTGGCCATACAAAACCAACTGGGTCAGACCCCAGAAAGAGCAAGTGCCACAAAGGAGGCATCACTTAAGAACTAAAACCAGCAATTAGCACAATAATATAATTACATAATAAGAGACAGTAATTTAAGAAAAGCATGATAGGTGAATATAAAAGACAATCTTGTACAGAATCGATGAAAGACAGAACATATGGAAGAGCATGACAGGATGATATACGATAAGATAACCATGGGACTATTCAGATAACCAGGTTACAACCCGTAAACCAAACAAGGACCGGGGTTGTAACCCTTCGTCTGAACGGAACTTGGCTTCTCCCACCATTTATCGGCAAGGTAAATATAAGAAATCGAGACATGTAACAATCTTGTACAGGATCAAGACAAGACTAGACAGATTGAACCCCATCCAATATTCACGGCCAAGCAATAAGTACGGCTTGCTACTTTAACTAACTAGGGTTATCACAGGCCTAGTTACTAGCAAGATGCAATGAGAATTCCAAGTCCGATTACCTGTTTGTTACTACCTGAGTGATCCCAGCAAGAAAAGGAAAAGATAGCTGGATATAGCAGACACACTGTAGTAAGATACATGTGTCCTAAGGTACCACACTCGACGGCGGGCTGGAAGTGCGCTCATCTCGACGGATAGCAACAAATCCCATGTATATATATATATAAGGCCGGGCCCAAAGGGGCAACAGGTAACTGGGAAATTCTCCATGAACTATTTGATCAATCTAGTCATTAACCTAGCCAGATTCAGTATGAATCCCTGACCGTGGTACTCAGGGATCATGCCCTAGACATGATGCAAGACACACAGGACTCGTAGTTTATACAAGCACACACATCCACGGTGTCCAGGCCAATGAATTAATTAGTCAAGAGTGCGCCACGACGGGCCACTATCAAGCATGTCAGGGTACTTGTCAAGAGTGCACCACTACGGGTCACTGTCGTGTCATGAATTAGCAGGTCAAGTTATCATGTCAAGTTATCAGGTCAGGAGTACACCACGGCGGACCACTATCAAGCCATGTTCAATTATCATTCCAAACATAATAAATAAATTCGGGATTATCAAGTTCATAAAAAGGCACAAGGATATAAAATGGACGTTAAATATCTAATAAAATATCAATATACAGGGCTATAGAAAATCCAGGATAAGTAGGGTCAGGTCCAGTTGCGCCTAAACATTAGGTTGCGCCTGAGTCAGACTGCGCTCAAGTCAGGCTACGCTCAAGTCAGCTTACGCTCAGGTCAGGCTACGCTCAGGCAGGCTACGCTCAAGTCAGCCTACGCTCAGGTCAGGCTACGCTCAGGTCAGCCTACGCTCAGGTCATACGCTTCCAAAAGGCAGCGTATGAGGTCCATACGACTCCTTGTCACCCAAGTGAGCGTATGCAAGACATATGCTCCCAAAAGGCAGCGTATGGACTCCATACGACTCCTTGTCACCCAAGTGAGCGTATGCAAGACATACGCTCCCAAAAGGCAGCGTATGAGGACTGCGCTGCGCTAAAGAGCACGCGCAACTCAGTGGCGTAAGCTAAAAAGCTCGCGCACTGCTCACTGTCTTCTCCAAAACAGCAAGAACTCCATGGTTGAACCCAAAGCTTCAAAAGTCCATAACTTGGTCAAAATAAGTCCAAATCCAACTTTTCAAAGGTCAAAATTGGGTAGAATAAAATTCTCAACAACATGGAACCATCAAAACTCGAAAATAACAAGGTTTAGTAGATCAAAACCCAAGATTTTCGAAAATAATTTAAACTTAGATCTACAAGAATCTAGCCATGAAAAGAGAAAATGTCAAGTACTAAAGTAAGTTAAAATGTTGCAAAGAAGAGAATGAAACAATAAAATTCGGGTTCCTCCATGAAGCAAGATGCACTTGCCTAAGGGGTGTTCTTGGTTGGTGGTGGGTTTAATGGAGAAGGAAGAAGAGATTAATGAAGAGAGAGAAGAAGAATAGGTAATAAATATGAGTGGTGGTGGTAGGTAGGGGTTCACCCCTTGGTTCATAATGAACCAAGAGCAATCCCAAACCGAACCAAGCCAACCCAAACCAAGCCAAGCCAAATCGAGCCAACCCAATCCTCCTCCTATCCAAATAAAACCAAGCTCCACTAATCAGAATTAATCCATGAACGATAAATGACAATTAAACCACAATGCTAAATATGAAAATAAACCACAACTAACTAATCAAGGAAAAGAGAAATACGGGTCAGAAATACGAACACGTATAAAATACGTATCACAAATTTTGGGGCACTACATGCTTATATTTATTTTACCGATAAATGGTGAGAATTCCAAGTTCTGTTTAGACGAATGGTTACAACCCCGGTCCTTGTGTGGTTTACGGGTTGTAACCTGGTTATCTGAATAGTCCCATGGTCATCTCGTCCTATATCACCTGTTATGCTTTTCCTTAATTCCTGTCTTTATTATTAAATTATTATTATTGTGCTAATTGCTGGTTTTAGTTCCTAAGTGAAGCTTCCTTTGTGGCACTTGCTCTTTCTGGGGTCTGACCCAGCTGGTTTTGTATGGCCAGATTTCGGAGCAGCTCCAGAGGATCTACCGACTTTTCAGCCCGATGGTGGCAACTAGACGTAACCAGGGCAACGAGTTGGTTTATTTTTGATCTTCCACTTTATTGTAAAAATATTCTTTTGAGGCGTTTAGCCGACGAGCACCTGTTTAGCTCAATTGCACTTACTTACTGTCTGCCTACGGGCTGTAACATGATTGACATATCCTAGGGTTGATCATGTATAACTAAAACTCTTGCTAGTCCTGATATTTTGTAACGACTAGCTTCATGATCAGCTGAATATGTAATATTTGGGACGCCTTACTATTGTATATTTAATGATCATACATCTTGCGACTTTACTTACTTGCTTGTGATTGAGACACTAGGCTTGTTCATGACCATAGGAGACTGTTTGCTTGTAGTAAACCCTCATGTATCTAGACAGCCATGACCGTATAGCGAGATGGATTCCATTTCATATACGTAGCTGGCTATGTCTGCCCCCGCTCTCCAGTATTCTGGTACTGGGGCGTGACAGCAGTAAAGTTGATCATTTTGTGAAGTGAACTTACATATGTGTGGCTTTTTGCGAAGCTGACATTCTTTGTTACTTTTGTGAGTAACAAGATTACAAGATTCCTGTGAAGCTGACACTCTATTTGATTCATATGAAGCTGACACTCTATTTTAGGTTATTTTTTGTTCAAAGCTGCATGTTCAAAATTGCAGATTACAAGATGCCTGTGAAGCTTCTTGTGAATTTTGTTCAAAACTCTAATTTTGTTCAAAAACTGCAGATTACAATATAACTCTAATTATGTTCAAAACTGTATGTTCAAAACTCTATTTTGTTCAAAACTACAGATTACACCCTGTTTGATTCCTGTGAAGCTGACACTCTATTTTAGCTTATTTTTTGTTCAAAACTGCATGTTCAAAACTACATATTACACGATTCCTGTGAAGCTTTTTGTGAATTTTCTTCAAAACTCTAATTTTGTTCAAAAACTGCAGATTACAATATAACTCTAATTATGTTCAAAACTGCAGTAAGCTCAAGTAAACTCGAAGAGATTCTTGTGAAGCTTCTTATGAATTTCAACTTTACATTACAAAATACAAGATTCCATATAGTGAATTAATCAATATGTTTTGTTCAAAACTTTGTCACATCCATATAGTGGATCAAATACAACATTTCAGATTACAACTTCACATAGCAATTTTTTTCCAAATTTTCTACATTACTCTTCTAAAGTAGTGTTCACTACAATTTGAACTAGAATTTCAGAGTTAGTGTCACTAGAGCCTCATTCAACCATTGGAATGCATTGTTGCACTTCAGGCATTGCAAGAATCTTCTACCCTTGCTGTGACTTCTCTTTGACATTAAGATGACTCTCCTTCCTCCACAGTTTGGATTAGGACAAGTGGTTTCTTGCCAAGGACAATTTCTCTCCGAATGACCTAGGTCAGCACATTTGAAACAACCTTTCCTTTGAGTTGTTGAAGTTGAAGCTCCGGAGCTTGAACCCAAAATAGCCACATCCAGCCATTGAAAATCCGAGCAGAGGGGGCACTTCAAAAATTTGCGACCGGGATTTGATTCAGTATTGGACTTCGAAACATACCTAATCCCCCTGCAACTTCCAATCTTGCATAGTGAGCTCAAAAAAGAACACTCGTCTGCTACGTGGGTGTTCATCGAGCATATTTGACATTTGTCCCAATCAAAAGAGAAAATTCGACGATTTGAGACAAACAAAACACAAAAATAAAAGCTTTCATATATTAAAGGAAAAAAAATCAAATCTATTTAACTTTACCTGGGTTGCAGCGTCGGCCATGAGAGTTGGAGAAGCTTCGAATTTAAAATAGGAAGAGAAATTTGGGGGTTAGGTCATAGTAAGAGAAGAGAACGTGATTTGCTAATGTAGGAAATAAGAAAGGGTTCTTTAGGTATTTCAAAACTAATTTTTACTATCTCATAACTTCTCTGAACACAAGGGGGCAGATTGGTCAGAAATTACACCACAAAGCGGTCAACCGTTAGTCTTGAACGGAAGTGGAGGGTGTCATTAGGGGTGAGCGTCGGTATAATCGGTCGGTATTTGGTTGATTTTTTCGGTATTTTTTAAAATCGGTATTTGAAAAATCAATACCAATATCGTACCATTTAGAATTGGTTTTTTCGGTTTCGGTTAAATCGGTATTTGGTCGGTTTTTGTTCGGTATCGGTATTTTACCAATTAATATTTGATCAATTAACATACTTAATATTGTATAACCTCTCAACCTATAATATTTTTTTTAATACTTTTTTGGAAGCATTAAGTTTAAAGCTAAACTTCTACCAACCAAACAATTAATCAAAATTATTAGAACAATATGTAACAAGTCGCAAACACCTAAAAATGAGCTTAAAATATCAAACGCGGTCACTAAGTTTAATCTTTAGTATAAGTTTAAGTAACCAAAATTTACTTCAAAATTCTATGAGAACACAAAAACATAAGCTCAAAAGATCAAAAACTCAATTCTTAGCATTCTTAACATAAATTCAAGTCCACTAAAATCCATTCCAAGTTCTAGAAAACCAACCAAAATAAAAATAAAAATGAGTAGTGTAAAATTAATCATGAACAACATTAAAAAATGTGTGTATGTGTGTGTGTGTGAATCGGTTCGGTTTGGTATTTTCGGTATGGTATTACACTCAAACAGTTACCATTACCATTACACCGTAATTTAGTCGGTTCGGCAATTCGGTATCGGTACATAATTTCGGTTCGGTTTTTCAGAATATTTTTATTCGGTATTCGGTCGGTTTTTCGGTATCGGTCGGTATTTGCTCACCCCTAGGTGTCATATATTATTGTAAACTTGTGGGGTGCACCTTGAATATCTATAATATAAAGCACAGTGGGTTTTTGGTCCGACCCATCTGCTTTGGTTCAACGATGATGAAAGAACTAAATTGTCACTCTCTAAAAGAGAGGAGGTCCCATGTTGGGTGCGGAGCAACCGGTTGTTCCAACGACACCCCTCCCTCCAGCTCCTCTTGCACCGCCCCTCCCTCCGCCGCCTCCGCTCATCCTCGCCCACGCCGTCGTCATCGTCCTCTTCCGCAATCCCTTCGTCGCAAGCAGCCTCCTCCACCGCGCCGCCGACGCCGACCCTTCCTTCGCCGCCTCCCTCTTCTCCGCCATGACCAACCCCAACCCCTTCTCCTTCAACACCGCCATCGCCATCTCCGCCAACCCACTCTCCATCTACTCTGAAATGCTCCGTCGCCGCGTCCCTTCCGACTCCCACACCTTCTCTTCCTTGCTCAACACCACCACCGCCGCCGCCGCCGCAAGGTCGCTCCACGCACACGCCCTCCTCCTCTGATTCCGGCCCGACCCCTTTGTGCAGACCGCCCTGCTCACTGCCTACTCCCAACGCGGCTCCGCCGACCACGCCCTGCTGCGGGTGTTCGACGGAATGCCGTACAGGGACGTCGTCTCCTGGACCACCGCTGTCTCAGGCCTCGCCGCCCTCGGACGCTCCGCGACAGCCATGCACGTCTTCGCCTCCATGAGGCCCCACGTCGCCCCGAACGTCGCCACCGTGGTCTCTGCCGTGTCCGCTTCCGCCGGGCTCGGGTCCCTGGCGCTGGCCCGATGCCTGCCCGCCCACGTCGAGAAGGCCGGGTTCGGAGGCCGCGTCTCCGTCCGGAACTTCCTGGCGCTGGTCCGGTGCCTGCACGCCTATGTCGAGAAGGGCGGGTTCGTGTCCGTGCCATTATGGCACGGGTTATCCACTAGTGGCTAAATAAAGTAGAGTGCCACTAAAAATTTCTTTTTTTTAATTGCAGGTTATTGTGTTACTCGTATCTCACGAATCCTGTTTCTCCCTCAATCCATAAAATTCCCATGGGCTCTACGAGTACTAAATATTGATTTGGGAGCCCATTCTCAACCCAAAATATAGATAGACACACAAGTCCTCATTTTAGCCGTCCGATCTCTGATGAAACGCGTCTAAACTTTAGGGTTTCCACGTTCAATACTATAAATAAGTGTAGACCATTATTGTTTCCTCATCACGCCCCCTTCCTTTATTTTATTTTCCTTCGCTACTCTTTTCTTATTTTTGTTATATATTTTTGCCTTGTAATTTTAGGAGCGATGATGAGAAATTGGTCATGATTCATTGGAATATGATTCAAACAAATATGCCAATCGCTACGTTCTTTCTGAGCTCTCTTTCATTTTTCCCCTCTTTTTCAAATCTCTTTATGTTATTTTTTTTTTTATGTTTCTTTAGTTTTACAAGTATAGTTGTGTTTTTATAGCAAATTGCTATTGCTTCTTTTTTGATCGGTTGCTATTATTTGTTGATTACTCTTTCTTTTAAACTTTTTATCGCAACTTGCTATTTCTAAGTATACTGCCATTCTGCATAAATTTTGTTCTTTTTTGATCGGCCAACCAACTAAGCGTTCTTGCAAACAGATGGTTTATGGTAATTTTTTGGCTTAATTTTTACTAAAACCTATCTACTATTCAAGTTTTTTAAGTTAATATTCTATATTTTATACTATACTAATAAATATATTAATTTGAAATATCTGTATTTTATATTTAGGGTACGTTTGATTGCAAGGTGGAAAATGTGTGGAAAAGAAATTAATTCCATGGAATTATTTTCCTAGGAAAAAAATTCCATGGAATTTAAAAAATTTTTCATGGAAAACTTAATTTGGGTGTTTGATTGGCATTATTTTTCACGGAAAATAGTTATTTTTCATGGAAAATGATATTTTCCTATGGGTTAGACAAGTTTCATTTTCCACCATTTTAGAAGAAAATATGGAAAATGATAGTTTTTTGGAAAATAATTCCATGAAAAATATAAGCTATCAAACACTACAATTAGCGGAAAATTTGTGGTAGAAATATTTTCCATGGAAAAACACTCAATCAAACACAGTCTTATTACATTATTCATATTTTGAAACTAATTACACGAATCATATCTCTATTTTATATTTTTTAGAGAAAGTTATATCCCGAACCATTCCTATTTTTATTTTACTACAATGGAGAGGGATTGTATGTGATTAATTTGAATAGTTCATATAATATTCATAAAATATGGAAGAGTTAGTTTATTTATTTTTTAGTTTTGCTTAGATAATATGATATCCTAATGAGTTGAATGAAAATTTTAAATGATAAAAATATTCTTTCATAATTATTTTCTAAATTGTTTATTTAAAAAAATAAATAAATTTATATTAGTGGAATTCATATTTTTATAGAAGAGAATAAATTTGATACACAAATTTTGGGACAGATATAGTCCCTGTTGGTTAAATCATTGTTATCACCCTTGTTAGCAATCACCCGAATAAAACGCGTTTTATACGCAAATTTTTTCGTATCTTATATAAACGTATAATATTTACGTATTTTTGAAATATTTGAATTTATTCGCAAATTTTATGTCTGTGGAGTTTTAAACGTGCATATTACGAATTATTATAAAATTCGGCCCAAAAAAACGTATTAAACCTGCTATTAAGTACTAACAATTAATACATTGTCAAGAGAAAGCCAAGAGTCATTGTAAAAAAAGAAAAGTTCACAGTAACCAAAAGGGAAAGCCAAGAGTCATTGGCAGCTGCTAACGTCAATTAAAGCAATTTTTTGGTTTTTGATCCCACTCTTTTTTTTTCCAACAATTGGCTGTTGCTTACAAGGTTTCCAATTTCCACTTTCCTTTCCTTTTCTTCATATGTTCCAACTTACAATTTATTAGTAGTAGCCAAAATCACTTGTGAGTCAAATCAGCAATTTGCTTGCTTGACCATGGCACAATGCACTTCCCAAGAAGAACTAAATTCGCTGTGAGAAGATGAAGAGGTTGGGAAGATGCATGAAATAATAATAATCAAAATATTTCGGATTAACCAAACACAATAATATTTGATCTCCAAATTCTGAAAGGAGAAATATAAAGATAATGTAGAAGGAATTCACATGGTATACGACCTGTTGTTTGTTTCATTCCTCTCGCCTTCTATGTAAGTTTATGGAATAGGAGTGGAGGTGGATCCTATATATGCCGAATTTTTAGTGCCGAATTTGTTCATATGAAACGTACTAAACACGAATTAAATCTAATACGAATGTTTTCCGTTTGACGAATATTTGACCGAATTTTTTAGCGTATTTTATTTGTACTATACCGATTTATACTCGTACTTTTGCCGTACCGAATTTTTTTCGTTTGCCGAATTGCTAACAAGGGTTATCACTAGTGATGATATGCATCTTCTAAAAATCCCTATCTATAGCCAGCTCTCGTAGATGAATCTATTTAGAACAAAAAGAAAATGTGAAGTTTGAAAATAGTCAGTAAGAAACATATACAAATTATCTACGGTAATGTTATGTTGTTCGTGTAGTTGGATCGCAGTTCTGGGCTGCAAGTCACGTGTTGTCGTCTCATTAGAGTGGGTGCGGATGGGTCCGAAGTGCTGCAGGGAAAAAGTTGAGGAGGGGTGACATGATAGTATGTGGGAAGTGCGACAGCAAACGACCCAAGTCGAGCTAGCTAAGCTTTTGTAAGCTTGACTTGACAAGAATTAATCGAGCTCGAGCTTAATAATATTTTTTTTTATTTTAGAGCTTGAATTTGGCTCGAGCTTGTTTACATTAAGCTTGAGCTTGACTTGGTTTAAGCTTAAGCTTGACTTAATAAACAAGCTTGATTTAAGCTTGAGAAACAAGCTCGAAAAGCTCAAAATCAAGTTCGTTAAGCTTAATTTCAAGTAGGGGTGAGTATTCGGTTTATTCGGTTCCAACCGAACCGAATAACCGAAAACCGAATTGGACCAAAACCGAATAAGCAAAATCGAAACCGAACCGAATTGGTCTATATATATATATATATATATATATATATATATATATATATAAACTAAAATTTCTTATTCGGTTTTCGGTTTTGGAGCGAAACCGAATAAGAAGAAGAAAATTTAGTATTTTCAAAATCGAAATCGAACCGATTTTTTTTTAAAACCGAACCGTATCTTTTGTTCGGTTTGGTTCGGTTCGGTTTTCGGTTCTGAATAATGCTTACCCCTAATTTCAAGTTCGTTCAACTTTATAAGCTCATTAAGCTTGATTTCAAGCTTAACGTACGAGCTCATTTCAAACTAATTAGATTTGGATTCGAGTACCTTTAATATTAACAATTTATTAATAAAAAGTTAATTAATTTTTTTTTTTGATATCAGTTATGAAGGACATAAATATATAATGTACACAATCATGACTTAAAAGAGCTTCTAAACGAGCCAGCTCACGAGCTCAAACGAGCCGAGTACTTTTAATCTTGACCTTAGCTTATGTATTAAACGAGTTCGAAAATGAAGTTTTTGTACAACTAGTTTATTAAACGAACCGAGCTCAAACGAGTTTTTATCAAGATGATATTCGAGCACCTCACGAACGGCTTGGCTCATTTGCAGCCCTAATGTGAAGTATCACTATCTATAGATAGAAACTTTGAGAAAGGACATTACCATATTATATCTTTGGAGCTGAAAAAATAATTATCGGACTAATTAACTCAACTGACAACCTAATAAATAGGAAATTATGAGGTTATTTATGTCTCCATATTGTTTAGGGGAGAATTTTGGATTTCTCTTGACGGTTGGGTTTGGTTGGATTGACCATTAAAATGAAAACTTAAACATAGAGTTCAAATATTATTCTAAGGGTTGCTTGGTAATAGTGTTTTTATCAGCTTGGTAATAGTGTTTTTATCAGCTTTGGGGTGTTTTTTAAATCGACCGTTTATGAAAATCCATTTATAAAAATTCATGCTTGTCAGTTTTTATGAGCCACTAGATTTGGTCGGCTCAAAAGCCATCCAAAAGGACCAAAACCTTTAAGCCACCGGATTTAGTCGGCTCAAAAACTACCCAAAATGGGTGTAATGTATTCTTAGATGCTTTATAAACACTCCAAATCGGTGGTTTGGATGGATTTATTATTTTATTCCATATATATCCTCGCCAAAAATGTAGATAAATATAACCACTAATAACTAAACCCTATATTTTTTTCTTTCTGCTTTTTTCTTTTTTTTCCCGCGGCTTACTCTTTTCTTTCCAATTGAAGGAAAATCCAAGAACTTGCCTTGTACTTGTCCTTGGAGCTCCATTGGTTGCAACTTGTTTTCTGAGAAAATAATGCATAAAAGGCTTTTTGATGTAGAGGTAATTTTATCAAGAACAAATTTTATTTATATATGGACGTAAAAGTAATTTTATTATTATAGAAAACTTTCAGAACTGCTGATTAATGAATTAACAAACATGGATTGGACTGGTTTAAAAGCTGTTACTTAAAACTAGCAAAAATCGGACTCCTCGTAACCGTTTATTTTCGTTACTCTAAAAATACCTCATAACCACTACAACCATAATTGCCAAGCAGACTCTAAGAGCATCTCCAACCCTATTGTGAGTTTGAAAAAAATGGTTGCAGACCCTAAGAGCATCTCCAACCCTAGTGAGTTTGAAAAAAATGGTTGCAGGCCCTAAGAGCATCTCCAACCCTATTGTGAGTTTGAAAAAAATGGTTGCCATATAGGAATGACAACCATTTTTTTTTTCAAAAGTACTTCGAAATAAAGTGTGGATTTGACATGGCAAAGACAATGTGAAGTTGGTTGTCTAGATCTAGACAATGCACTTCACAATGTCTTTATGTCCACATCATCATTTGTGAATAAAAATGTTTATAAAAATAAGTAGAAGAGTAAAAGTTGTTAAGTTATAAAAAATTACTTTGTATCAATGTTTTAAAAATCGGACCGGAGTTTGACCCGGCCAAGGCACTGGGTCGGGTCAAACGGGTTCAACCAGTGGGTTAATCTAAATGGTCCAAGTTTAGTCTCTTATGGACACTATTTTTTTTATAAAAATATCAGTTTTTTA
Source organism: Iris pallida (assembly GCA_029216955.1). NCBI lineage: Eukaryota > Viridiplantae > Streptophyta > Magnoliopsida > Asparagales > Iridaceae > Iris > Iris pallida. Next base: position 3,099,309 of record JANAVB010022200.1, read on the forward strand.
CAAAACACTGGGTCAATGCTGAACCAAACCGGAAAAACTACCGGTTCACGGTTGAACCGGTTCAACCGGCCGGTCTGGTCCGGTTTTTAAAACATTGCTTTGTATTGTCTGTCCAATGTTTTTGCATTGGAGATGACTTTTTAAACTCATTGTCATTTGTGAATATAATCTTGCCACCTATACAAGACATTGTCTTGTGTTCCATACCACCTAAGATTATACCATCTAAGATTCACAACACAAAATAAGATAATAGGATTGGGGATGCTCTAAAACTAAATGTAAAATTTTAATATTGTGGAGATTTAAAAGTGGTCTAACTGTCGGTCTAAGTCAATCTTCAAGATATGATCTAATTTTTTTTTTAAAACAATATAAAAATGTAAACACAAATTTGGAATGTTAAGGGAGACCTAAAACTAAATACCCAAAATTATGAAAAGAAATAGAGCTTTCCTAAGGGGCTGTTTGGTTCGTTGAAACTGTGATGAAAGTGAACAAAAAAATGCATCTGTGCTGAACTCGAAAGAGTTCAAGTGTTTGGTTGCAAAGATGAAACTGAGAATTTTTTGGTTGATTTGACAGTGGGCAGTTCCTGTCCCCCTCATTTTTGATCACTTTCACCTCCCCATCTTTTTTCATGAAACTCAAGAGAAACTGTGCTGTGAAACTCAAAGAAAGGTGAGTTCATCGGCTGGAGACCGCGACGTGCCATCCCGGAGGCCACGTACGTGCCATCAGAAGAAATGGACTGAAACTCGAAGAAAGGTGAGTTCATCTTCCTTGTCGACGGCCACGTACGTGCCATCCCGGAGGTCACCGGCGACAGGCGGAGTGGAGGTGCTCCTGGAGGCAGGCTTCCACCTCCGGGAGGCTCCTTCTCCGATCCAAAAAAAAAAAAAAACCAAACGGAGGGAAAAGAGGAAGAGGAGGCCTGGAGGATGGGCTCTCGCGGTGGAGATGGGCTCAGGGAGGAGGAGGAGCCGGAGACCATGGTTCCGCCGAAAAAAAAGAAGAAGCACTCTTCTGCTCTTCCTATTCTTGAGAGAGAAAGGAGAATGGAGGAAATGACAAAGTGCTTTTTTTTTTTAGAATGGAGAAAATTTAATGTGAAGAAGACTCGAGAGAGAGAAATATTCTTTCGGAAATGACAATGCTTTTATTTTTGTCTTCTGTTTAATTATGGTAATTATGATAATTAATAGCTAATTATGATAATTAATTTAATGGAGAAAATGGGATGCCAATAATTGAAATCTAATTGTGATAATTATTAATTATTTCCTAAACAATCAATAATTATTTCATAGAATTAATATTGTAACATCTCTAACCAACAAACTAATTAATTTTGACTGTTATGTTTTCTGTGGAGTAAATTAATTATTGTAAAAATATTATCATATTTGTTAGGAATATTTTAGCAAATAAATATTTTGTAACGTTGTCAATTATTTGTGTGGAAGATGAAAATATATTTACCAATTCAACGAAAATTAGTTGGAAAGAAAAAAATAGGGATAACCATACCTACGTTTAATATATCTTCAACCAACATCCACTTTCAACAACCATCCAAACAGCGGAACTCTTTTTTTTCCACTTTCAACAACCATCCAAACAACGAAACTCCTTATTCCTCCACTTTCATATTTTTCAATTCCATCAACCAAACAACTTTTGGAAACTCAAAATTTATGCGTACGCATCGCGTGCGCAAGTTTGTTTTTCCACTTTCGCACTTTCATATACTTTCGTGCAACCAAACAGGCCCTAAGTTTGAGAAGAGTCGTAGATTTCGTTTTTGAACCTTGTTTTATAGGTTTTTGAACCTTCTTTTACAGGTTGTGGACTGTCCTTTCTTTTTTGAACCTTTGTTTTGTAGATTGTGTGGATTGTCTCACAGGATTCACTCAAGGAAATATTGCAATGCCAGTTTAGAATAATGTTAAGAAGATCGTTCAAGGCATTGAATTGCGAAGACTCTTTTTGCAACGCTTGTAGTTTAGAATAGTGTCAAAATCAGAAAGAGTATCCTAAGAATACTCATGTACTCTTTTTTCTGTCTTAGGAGACTTTTTTTTTTTTGAAAATTTTTGAGTCGCATCCCACTTTTTTAATCCATATTCAAGGTGCACCCCAATGTTTTACCTTAATGTACGATTTTTTTCACTTTTGACGGAAATCGTCCATATTTGACGATAAACTCTTTTGAAAGATAATTTTGGACGAAAATATCCTTGCTTTCTCTCTCCCAAAACCTAAACCCAAATCCTCATCCCTACTCCTCCTCCTGCTCTGTCCCCCCTCCCCCGTTCCGCCCCCTCCCTCGCCGTTGCCGTGCCACCGTCCCGCAGCTGCCGTTGCCCCCATCGCTGTTGCTGTCGCTGCAGCAGGGAAGAAGATGGAGGAGGGGGGCGGAGCAGGAGCGGGGGCGGCTGGGCGGGTGCGCGGGGGCAGAGTGGGAGTGGGGGAGGGGAGCAGAGCTGGGCAGCTGGGTGGGGGCACGGGGGCTGAACGGGAGCAGGGGCGACGTGGCGAGGGCGTGGCAACGGAGGGGGTGCGGGGGTGGTGGGGGAGCGGTGGTGGTGTTGGTGAAGGTGATGATGGTGGTGGTGAAGATGAAGGTGAAGGTGAAGGTGGTGATGGTGAAGGTGAAGGTGGTGGTAGTGGTGTTGGTGGTTGTGGTGGGCGCGGTAGCGGCGGGGCGGGGACACGGTAACGGAGCGGGAGCGGGGGAGAGGGCAGAGCGGAAGGAGGAGGGATTATGATTAGGATTTGGCTTTGGATTTGGTGACGATATTTTCGTCCAAAATTATCGGTCAAACGTGTTGATCGTTGGTGTCACACCCCGAGTCAACAACCGTTCGTCTCCGGTGTTATTTTGCCGAATCGATCGTCCTCGCTATGGCTGTGGACACACATAAAAAAGAAGAAGAAACACTGTCTTTTCTTTATTGGCACAAGGCACCACAAATCGAGTACGCCTGAGAGATCCTGCGCTGAGGATCCCCGAGTACAAAAAAGAATTCTGGGAAATGAGACGATAGAGATTGAGCGGCAATTGCTCCTTTACTCAGTTCACACTTCGATTACAAAAGTGGGAGAAAACCTAAGAAAATTGCTAACTCTCGGCTCATTGGCAAGAAGTGCATCAATTTGGCTCTTGAAAATGCTCTCCGTTCTGTATTTTGAAGAGGGATGATGCCTCCCTTTTATAGTCGTTCTTGGGCTGGAATGATGTTATGCGCCCACATGAGGAAACACGCTGGTTCCTATATGGGCGCATAGTCCTGCTTTGGGCGCATTGGATGTAGGCGCATACAGGCTGCGAGATCGTGGGTTGGTCGTGGCGTTGACGTGCCGCATGCTTCGGTGCACGACTGCTCGTGGAGATTGACGTGGCCGGGCGCTTCGGTGCACGTTTTGATCATGGCTTTGACTGAGTCAGGCTTGGACGTATAGCCATGTCTCAGGCTATGCGCCCTCCTTTCGGGGGAGCTAGTCTTGGGCGCATGAAACTTCACTGGCTGGGCGCTTGAAGCTTTACTGACTGGACGCATGGAGCTTCATTGACTGGGCACATGGAGCTCCACTGACTGGGCGCATTGAGCTTCACTGACTGGGCGCATTGAGCTTCACTGACTTGGGCGTATGAGGCTTCATCAGCTGAAATTTTTTTATGCTTCTACAAGACCCCCTTCAAAGTTTTTGATACTTGAACAAGTTCGAAATACTTTGAAAGAAGCATGGATCGTCTTCTCGTGATGCAACGGGCGCATAGCACGGCTCTCTCCTTTGGGCGCATAGTATTTGGCCAGCCTGTCAGAGAGATACGATTGTTGAGATCTTCCTCGAAATCCGAACTGACAGATTCATCGGGACGAAATTTGAAGCGGTCCATCCTTCATGCGTCGTTCACGTCAGCAAGTGACATTCGCATAGTGTGCAGGAAGCTGATTTTTCATGTGGGCGCATAGGCCATTATGGGCTCATACAAAGCAATGGGCGCATGGACGCATACAGCAAGTGGGTGCATAGGAAGTGGCCCGTGCCTATAAATAGGCCCTGAAGGAGAGAGACAGTTCATTATTCCCTTCTCTTTGAATTTTTCAGAAAACTCTTCGTCTTCTTTCTTTGAGAACCATGTCTCCCAAGGTCGTCAAGAGATCCGCGTAGGGCAAGGGGGCTGCGCCGAATGACTCTCCTCCTGCGGCAGCGTCCTTGATAGTCCAGGACCCGATTCTGGGCGAGGACATGCTTCAATAACAAAGTCTCGAGCGTTAATTTACGACACTCGAACTTTTCTTCTGCCCGGGCACTTGCGCCTAAGGCAACATACTTCTGTTGAGCATCATTATGTGTCCACAGAAGTCATGCACCAACATTGTGGTGTGCTATGCGCGCACGTGTTGCCATGTTATGCGCCCTCTAAGCTGTGGCATGTTATGCGCCCACGCACCGTCCGAGTGTTATGCGCCCACATGTCTTATTTTGGGCGCATATCCCTTTGGGCGCATAGCCCTTTGGGCGCATAGGAGTCTTCAGGACTTAGTTTTTTTTTTTTGCAGTTTCCTGAGTCTGACTTTCTTTCTGTCCCTTTTCATGTTCTGTAGGGATCTGGCTAGCAAATTTCTTCAGGACCGGTATCGGCAATTTTGGGCAGGGTGAAGATGCGACACTTGACACACACATCAGAGAGCTCATGACTCTTCGTATTTTGGAAGAGTTTTTCTCAGATGGTAGGAAGAACCTTTATACATCGAAGGGTCGGACGGTAGTTGGGCGTCATCGTGAAAGTTCTGCTTTCACGATTCTTCAAGTAGGCAAAAGCAACACTAAAGATATTGTTTTGAAGGTATGGTCTCTTGGAGAAATAGGCCCTCGACGTCCGCAACATGGAGGAGAGAAGATCACCATTTGTAGATGTTTTAGCATGCTATATTTGCCCTCCTCTGTGTAGCTTCTCAATGGTTCAACAGTCTTGTTTGCTTGCTCAGCAGTAAAATATGACCTCCTTCGAGGGCCACAAAACTACTTTTCGATGAAAGCGTGGTGCTGCCAAGTTGACCAAGCTATGTTTTGCTGATGAGATGTAGTTCTGTAAATGTAACTGATTTTGAATAAATAAAATACATTCGCTCCACTCTTTGCTTGTGGTATCTGTGCTGCTTGTTTTAGAGAGCTTAATACAACATTTGTGTAAAGGGTATCCCGCTGGGGGACCCCCCTCTCCTTTTTCTTTGTTTGGACCTGTTGCCCCTTTGTGCACCCGAAAATGCAAGCAAATAGATTGGAATGATAATTTCGTGGACCTATTACCCTTTGACACACCGGTAGTGCAGGTAATATACTTAAAACAAAACCCAACAGAGGTAACATGGTCGTGATAGATTTTGTGATCTTGACACCATGTCTTTTATCCCGGGTTGGGTATAGGTGTCGAGTCGAAAGACTATCGGTATCAGAGGTAATATGGACGTGACACATGATAATCAGGAGTGGTTTTTGGTGGATTGGATTTTCTTGTCAAGTTTGGCTTCTTGTCAGGTATCCCTTCCTGGAGCGGAAGAGACTTTCCAAGCTTCTTCTCTGACGACCACTACCGAAGATGACGAGATAGCCCAGGAAGTCGTTAGAGCTTTCTACTCTGTATTGAAAGTAAAGCTTCCTGGAGTCCTGAATCGGAATGCTGCCTTCGGCCCTGTGAAGGCTGTTGCCGAATGCCAGGTAGCGGCCCACGAGAGCATTGCTAGCTATGAAGAGCGGGCCAACACTCTGAGGAAGGTCCTGAATGACCTGGAGGGTCAGGTGGCTAGGTTCCGAGACATCAAACAGCGGAGTCCGACGTCAATGTTCCGTACAGAGGACGATGCTTTGATGACAGCTCTTGCGGAGGAGAAGGCTACCTTCCAGGCAAGAAAGGACACCCTCGTCCAGGAGATTGGCGAGCTGGCTGACCAGTATAGCCAGTTCAATGCTGCGAGTGAGGCCCGTGCTGCCTCGAAGAACAGGCTGGTTGCGCAAATTACTGAGAAGCACAATCACATTGCGCAGATCAAGAACGAGATTGCCCAGCTGGAAGCCGACTTGAGGGCGGCGACATCTGAACATGAGGATTATTTGTCCCAGGCTGCCATGACTGCCACCACTTCTGCCCGTTTAGAAGAACAGCTGGCGAAGTTGGAGGGAGAACATCAGAGTCTGATCCTCTTTGAAGATGAAGCCGCTTGTCAAGAAGAGGCACGACACTGAGCTGCTGTGAAGTCTGAGACCGAGATTGCAGCACTGAGGGACAACATCAATCGCCTGTGTATCCCGTAGATTTTGTAAGTTTTCTTTTTTTGGGCGTCACGGCTCTTGTACCCTTTTTTTTCGTCTTTTGATAGACGTTTAAGTACAAAATAAAGAATCTTTTTGGAAATAAATATGATTTTGTGAAATATCGATGTTAGAGATAATGTGGACGTAGCAAGGATATTTCTGGTGGATATTCCGCTGAGAAATTTTTGATGTGGACCTATTATCCGTTTTAAATTCGAATGATTCGAATATAGATAAGAAGTTGAACGAAGCTGCTAGTAGAGGTAATATGGACGTAATAGCAGAGGATGTTCTATATCTGACCAGAGGTAATATGGACGTGAAAAGATATATAGCATTAGTGAGAAGTGGATAATTCAGAGGTAATAGGGACGTGATTATCCTTGATGAATGCTTTGCTCAGAGGTTATGTGGACGTGGCAAAACATAATCATTTCACTGGAGAAATAATTATCAAAAAACAATTCAGAGGTAATATGGACGTGACTTATTTTCGTCAAACCGAGTTTGGAGAGAGTAAAAAAGGGGAATGATTCCACTGGGAAAATATTTAGAGGACCTATTATCCAGGGCGTATTCAAGACTCTTGAAATACGGATAATAGTTAGATTTTTTTTTTGAATCATATAAATATCGTATTGTACATTTACATAACTGAACATATGTGCACATTAAAGGTTACACATAGTATTTCTTCAGGAACTTGCCATTAATCGGCATTATGAGCAAGTCACCATCAGGCTTGGCTAGCCGGTACGCACCGTTAGAATATACCGATTCTATGACGAAAGGACCTTCCCATTTAGGCTAGAATTTTCTTTTTGTTTTGTGCGTCATGACCATTGGTCTTCTTACTGGTAAGACCAGATCGCCGACTTGGAAGATTCTTTCTTTCACCTTTTTGTTGAAAGCTCTGGAAAGGCGTGCTTGGTATAGCTCAATGCGCTGTTGAGCTAACAAGCATTTTTCGTCTAGCGCTTCGAGCTCCTGGAGTCGTAGACGATAGCTTTCTTCAGTAGTCAGCTCGCTGGCTAGGGCTACTCGACGAGAAGGAATCTGGATTTCTAGGAGAAGAACTGCTTCGCTCCCATAAACCAGAGAGAATGGCGTACTGCCTGTCGGAGTCCAGACCGTTGTACGATAGGCCCATAGACATTCACCAAGCTTCTCATTCCAATCGTGCTTGTTTGAAGACACGAACTTCTTGAGAAGTTTTATGATGGTTTTGTTGAAGGCTTCTGCTAGCCCGTTAGCCGCTGGATTGTAGGCAGTAGAGGCTACGTTCTGGATTCGATTCTTATCACAGAATCGATAGAACGTATGGCTTACGAACTGTGGACCATTATCATGGATGATCCTGTGAGGTAGGCCGAAGCGGTAGATGTTTAATAAAACTAATCACGTTCGATGCCTTCACTTCGGTGAGCGGTATAGCTTTCACCCATTTGGAGAAGTAATCGGTTATAGCTAGGATGAACCGATGTCCTTTGGAGGATGGCGGGCTGATTGGACCTATGACGTCCATGCCCCAAGCTTCAAACGGCTAAGATGCTGCCGTCGGATGTAGAAACTCCGAAGATTGATGAATAAAATCGACGTGGAACTGACAAGCTCTACACTTCTTTGCATATCCAACAACATTTGCTATCATTGTGGGACAGTAATAACCCATTCTTTTGAGGCGATCTTGTAATTTGGGGCCTGGCTGATGTGCACCACAAACTCCATCGTGCGCCTCCCGGAGTACATGTTTGGCTTCTGTGTTTGATGAGCATCGTAACAGTAGCCCGTCGTAAGAGCGTCGGTACAACATCTTGGTAGCTGTATCGTAGTAAAATCTAATGGACCGCCTTTGGATGGATACTGCTTCCTTCGGGTCCTCGGAGAGGATTCTATAGACAGCGTAGTCTATGAAAGAAAATCTCCAGTCTTTGACATCGACGTTTGTTTCTGCTGCGTAAATGTGATAAATATGCATGGCATCTTTCACACAGAATAGTTTTCAACCAGACACTGTGATCGACTGCTGAGTATTGGTTGGAACGGTCAAGGAAGCAGCGAGACCGGCTAGAGCATTTGCTTCTATATTCTGTAGTCGAGGTACATGCTCGATGAAGAATCCAGCGAAAGTAGACGCCAACTCAATTGTTGCTCTGTGGTAGGGGATGAGATCTTCGTGGCGAACTTCATAATCTCCTTGGACCTGACTAACTATTAGCTTGGAAGCACCGTAAGCTTCCAGATAGTCAACTCCCAGTTGCTTTGCCAGTTGTAGGCCGATTAATAAAGCATTATATTCGGCCACATTGTTGGTGCATGGTTCCACGAGAGAATATGTACAGTGTATAACCAGATGATCAGGTGACACGAGCACGACACCTACTCCAGCCATGATGTTTCCTTTGGGCCCTGTTCTTGATGCGCCGTCAAAGAACATTCACCAAATAGGGATTTCTTCAGTTGCAGTGTTATACTCCACTACTTCGTCGGGAATTTCATCGTAGAGTTTGGACGACTCCGGCACCGGATGAGCTGCTAGAAAATTAGCTTATGCTTGGCCTTTTACTGCCTTCTGAGGAACGAAGATCATATCGTATGGAGTTAACAGCATTGTCCATGTAGCTAAACTGGAATTGAGAGAACCCGATTTAGTTCTGAGTATTCTGAGAGGGTTAACTTTAGATATGATGTGGATAGTCTGCCCAGACACGTAGTGGCATGTCTTTTGGATGGCAAATACTAGTGCAAGGCATTCCTTCTCCACCGGTGTGTATCTGTGCTCGGCACCCACCATTGTGCGGCTGAGGTAGTAGATTGCCTGTTCATGGCTGCCTTCATTCTTCTGAGCTAATAGGGCGCCAAGAGAATAGTCCATAGCACAATCATATAGTAAGAAGGGCTTCCCCATTATTGGAGCTACCAATACTGGAGGGCTTGTAAGATATACCTTGATGTCGTCGAATGCGCGTTGACATTGTTCAGCCCAGACAAAAGATACGCCTTTCTTCATGAGCTGGGTGAACGGTTGACACCTTCCAGAGAGATTTGAAATAAATCGTCTGATGTAGACTAGCCTTCCTTGTAGTCCACGTAGCTCTTTAAGGTTTCTTGGAGGATGCATGTCGAGGATAGCCTTCACTTTCTTCGGGTCCAGATGTATACCCTTTGAAGTGATGACGAAACCAAGAAACTTGCCGCTGGAGACTCCCAGAAAAGACTTGGTTGGATTCATCTTGAGTTAGTGTGCACGCATTAGTTCGAACACCGTTCTCAAGTCTTGGAGGTGGTTACCCTTGAGATGACCTTTGACTGCGATATCATCTACGTAGCACTCTACAGTTTTGCGCAAATGATCGCAAAAATTTTTGTTCATGGCTCGCTGGTATGTCGCCCCTACATTCTTCAATCCGAAGGACATCACCGTATAGCAATATACCCCCAACGGTGTTCGAAAAGATATGTACTTATTGTCGTCGGGGAATATCTTGATTTGGTTGTAGCCTGAGAACCCATCCATGAAGGACATCCGCTCGAAGCCGCAAGTATTGTCGATCAGTACAGCAGTGATCGGTAGAGGGAACTCGTCTTTCGGACATGCAAAGTTCAAATCACGGTAGTCGATACAGACTCGAACTCTACCATTCTTTTTATGACTGAGACGATGTTGGCAACCCAGTCTGGGTGTTGTTTCTTACGAATGAATCTATTGGCAATGGGCTTCTTGACGTCATTCTCGATGGCTTCCATGACGTCTGGTCGGAATCGTCGTTGTTGCTGCTTCACTGGCTTAGCTTTAGACGAAATGTTCAAGCAGTACATGGCGACTTTAGGGTCCAAGCCTGGCATGTCTTCATAGCTCCATGCGAAGACGTCGATGTAGTCTCTTATAAGCTGTATAAGAGATTGGCGTTCATCGCCAGATAGACTTTTGCTGATGAAGATTGGTTTGAAAGATGCTTCATCTCCTAGATTGACTTGGATGACTTCGTCTTCGGTAGGTGGTTCCTGTTGTTCGAAGCGCAGCTCCCACCTGGTGTCCATCTTTTGAGCCCATTGTTTGAGTTTGATTGATTTGACATCATCTGTAATTTGGTCCACGGAAACCATGTTGACGGACAGAGTTGTTTTGAATATGTCGCCAATGCTGGAGTCTGAGTCCCAGAGGGAGTAGTTAGAAGAATGAGAACAACGATCTGCTTCATCATCTGATCTTTCGAAAGTTATTGGAGGAGTGACATATCCTAAACCAACACCGCTTCTTTGATAGTAGTTCTCGGGTTTGCCGGAAGGAGCAAAGTGTCGTATTGGCAACCGTCGTCATCGGCCGTAATTTAGCCCTTTGTCGCTTTTGATGTCATATCCCATGTTCTGAATGATATTCTTAGCCTGCCAACTGTACCGAAAAAGTTGTATTTTCCAGAGTCATAGTCAGCTTCTGTGCTGTGCTTGGGAGAAGTAGAGTCTGGAACGAACTTTCTCTCGCCAATTATACGACCGAAGATGATTAGTTCTTCATCCTTCTTTCTGGCTGGAACGATGAAGTAGAGGATATCTTCAGGGTAGACTTTTTCTCGCAGGTGAGGCGTTGTGACCGGCATGCAGAGGTGTGGTCCTATGCCATTCTTTAGAGCGTATATCGTATCTATGTAGTGGTTTACAGATTGATAGACATCGGAGTAATTCAAAGATAAACCTTTACTAAGGAAATACGCAAGTTCTTCTTTAGGGATAACATCATCCGCTGAAGGTACATTATTATGAGTATTGAGAGGATCATCATCTGGAAGAGGAGCCACAGTCTTGGCCGAGTTCACCACGTAGGGTAATTCTTCAGGATTAGGAGGACAAGCATCAGTAGGTTCCTCCCGGGGTGTCTTGCTGAGAGTGATGGTCAATGGTTTGACCTTGTCGGGATTCTTCTTTTTTATCCAGATTGTGAGAGGCTTCGGAGTACTTCTTGGAGTAGTACGTCCTTTGACTCGGATAATCAGGGGACCATCATTGGAGGATGGACTTGCTTCAGCTTCATTGTCAGCTTCGTTGCCGTCATCCTTGGGGGGCTGAGATTGGTAAAGTATCGACTCCCCATAGTAAGCTTCGATGCCCTTAAAAGGATCGACATCGGAAAACTCCGTCTTCACGACACCGTCGCTGTTGACGTACTTGCAGCACTGGTGAAGTATGGAAGGAACGATCATGTTCTCATGTATCCATGGACGTCCCAACAAGACGTTGTAGGATACGTTGGCATCGATCACATAGCAGGAAACCTCCGTTCGGAGATCACCGATCTGGTATTTGAGACGGATCTTGCCCAGCGGATGGCGTCGACCAGCATTGAAAGCCATGATGGTTGTATTGGTTGCAGATAGCTTGTGCAGAGGGATTTCCAGAATTTGAAGCAAACTTCTAGGAATGATGCTGAGGGAGGATCCTGGATCGATGTGCATGCGATCCACTTTGATCGCCCCGATCTACCCTGTATAGTACAGGGGTCTATCATGACGATTATTTTTAAGTAGCATATCCTTCTGTGAGAAGGTGATGTTGGGCACCACTTCCATAGTACTGTGGCGGTGAGGACAGGAGACAGGGTCTTCAGCGGGGGCTTTGACTTCAGCGAGGTAAGAGTCGACATGTAGTAAAGCTTCACTTAAAGCCTTCCACGTTCCTTTGGAGAGTCGCAGCAGATCGAACAGAGGCAACCTGGCAGGCGTATTGGCTAACTGCGCCAGTATGTCAATGTTGTAGGGCCGATCCATGCCTTCGGGAGTTGGCACTTTCAGAGACTTGTCGAACCGCGTCTCTTTCTGCTTGGCTTTGTCCGAAGCTGAAGGCTTAGACGGGCCGGCTTCTGAGCTTGTGGGGGCAGCAGAAGCTTGAAAAGGTATTGCTTCTTCTTCTGCGGGGTCGTACGTCTGAAGATAAGTCTTCTCCGACCGCGTTTTGCCAGATAGAATCTCGTAGATAGGAGAAGATACCATATGGCATGACTTGTATTTCTTGCCCCTTTTTGCTTTAGGAGGTACCACCCCCTACGTCACTTCTTGCACAAGGTCCGGATGGACCCATATGATCTCACCACGTTCAGTCGTGAGTGGCACCAAGGTTGAGTTGCGAGCTGGCGGTTGGTTGACGACTTCCATTATTGCTTTGGGAATCGGGACTACGCCGTCCGGGACTTCTGTAGGAGGAAAGTCACCAAACTGAAGAGAGATCATGTTAGAAGATACGACCTTGTCTTCAGCTTCGAGATTGATCACTTGGCTGTCGATAAGCTATTGTATCTTCTTCTTCAAGACGATGCAGTCCTTGGTGGAGTGATGCACGTACTGATGATAGAGACAGTACTTGGGATCATTGAGCTGGCTTGCCTCTGCAGGACGTCGTGGTGGAGGCAATGTCAGCTTATTACCCTTCGTCAGTGTGTGGAAGATAGTAATGACATCATCTTCATCAAAGGAGAAGATCTCCTTAGGCTTGTCGGAGGCGCCCTAGGAATTGGAAGCTCCCTTGGATGTGTCGACCTTCTGGACTTCTTTCCCTTTACCGCTATGGACAAGCATAGTTTGAGGATGCTTGCCCTTGTCTTTGGATTTGGGTGTTTTTAACCCCAGTAGCTCCAAGTTAGGAACGTCATTTTCAGCAGCATCAGTGGCCCCAATGAAAGCGGGCCATGTATCGTACTTATGTATACCCAGACAAAACTTCACCGTAGGAAGGAAGTTATGTCGACAAGTATCTATAAGTTCTGAGTCTGGTATACCGAAGGACATCTTCATTGCTAGCCGCCTGAAGCGTTCGATGAAGGCAATGACAGACTTAGTCCTCCTTTGCTTGGTCTCGATGAGGGTGGACATACTGACATGCATGCCACTCTCGTAAAACCTATTGAGGAACAACCTCTCCAAGTCTTTGAATGAATTGATACATCCGTCAGGCAGACTGCAGAACCATTCGAAGGCTACCCCCTGCAGGGTGCTAATAAATAGCTTCGACAAGAACGGATCGTCTCTGGGAAAGTGTAGAGTCTGCGTGTTGAAGTACGTCATGTGTTGACGAGGAGAAGTCAACCCGTCAAATGAATTCAGCGTCAGCGGCTTGTAGTTAGGAGGGCAAGTAGCATTCTCCCACTCAGGGGGATAAGGTTGAGATATCCTCATCTTCTGCAGCTCGTCTTTGTGTGAGATGGTGTCGAAACAAGCGACCATGGAATCAATTGTATCCTGTTGATTGAGCAGGTGTTGGAAAACAGCTGCTGAACGATTGTCGGGCATCGTTGGCGAAGGACCACCCCCAACATTTATAAGATTTGGATGAGGCGCAACAGAATGATACTCCTTTTGTAGGAAATGAGGGTTGTTGCTATGTGCCGGACTAGCGTGAGCCGAGATATTTTGTTGAGGTGGAGGAACAGCCCCAGCAGCTTGAACCTCCATGATGCTGGTAAGCATATCGGTGATCTTGGCGAATGCTGCTTCAAGACCTTCTAGCCGTTTGCTGGTCTGGTCGCTAGCTTCTTCAGGTCTTTCTCCGTCCGCCATGTATGTAGATAACATGCGAGGATGAACAGAGGAAACAGTACAACTGGTGCTGATACTGTCTGTCTCTGAGTGTGCAAGTCCCTCATCTTCAAGTAGAGGAGGTAGATAGTCTCCATCGGATTCGGAGGGATCATCGTCTTCTGGCAGGCTACCTCCAGTGTGGAGGTCATCCGCTTCAGACTCTGAGGGAATACTACCCGCAGCTTGGGATTCTTCGTTTTCTGTACGGAATCTCATCTTTAACCGGGTGTCCATATAGACTCCTTCAGATGTGACAGCTTGTTGGCCATCTGTTGGTAGACTTCGTCTTCTCCTTCTCGTGGAACTGAGAGAGAAGGTTGGGTTGGTGGTCCACCGTCTTTGATTGGGGCTCCCATAAGGAGGAACCCATGAAGCCATATTGGATGAAACACATAGTGGCTTCTCATCGTCAGAGAAATACAGCCGTCGAAACAAGAACTTTCTCTGAGGTACTCTTGTCACTTTGGAGCAACAACAGTTGATAACAATATTGGTGCACGGGTGTGCACTATGGATTGTTATGTCCTCCTTCGCTTTACGCTTATGATTTATCATGTCACGTAAGTCAGCGGAAGGGAGTTGTGCCTTACAACCCATGTTGCATGCATCGCCAAGCTTTGCATACGGGTTCGTAAGGAGAGTAGGCGCATCCAGACTTAGTTCATGTGCAGGGGCAACCCCCACACCTAAGTGCTGTGATATCCTTGAAGACAGTCCCGTGCTATACACGTTGGGGCCTGTCTTTTTGTTGTGGGCGTATAGGCCTTAGAGGCTGGCCTTGGGTGCATGCTCCTTGACAGCATGTCTGAGCCTCCTTGATGTGGGTGCATAGTATGGATCCAGAGAGCCTGGGCGCATGGGTTTGGATGCCCAGCCTGCTGAAGACAGAAGTGTTCTGGTTGGGGCTATGCGCCCAAACACTCCCTTGGGCGCATGGCTTTGGGCTCATGCTTGGTGGAGCAGCGCCGTTTTCTTCCAGTTTTCCCTCCTTCGTTTGTGAGCCTCGTCGGGTTTGGCAAGAGTGCCGCACACCCCGATTCTTGGCATCGTAGTATTTTTCTCTGCCAAGTCTTGAGTGTTGAACACTCTGTTGTTGGTTGTGGAGGGAAGAAGTCACTGGACTAGTAGAGCCCGGAACGGTGTGAGCCTTCTCCATTTGGGAGACTTCTGTGGCAGAGTCATGCGCCCATGTGACAGAGTCCTCCAGCTGTATATCTACTATGACACTAGCAGGATATGCACATCGAGCCTTCGGAAGCCAAGTCATGCGAGACTTGTCCGGCTTCGCTGATTTTGAGGGAGTAGAGCCGTCCCTCGAGAGCATCTCTTCGAACGCCTGCTGATCGAATTTTACGATCAGCATCTTCTGAGTGCTCCCTGCTTTGTCGGTATCGGATTGAGTCACCACCTTCTCGTCAGAGAAAAAGGTAGTCCCCAGCAGAGTCGCCATTTTTATGGACACACACAAAAGAAAGAGAAAATGCTGTCTTTTATTTATTGGCGCAAAGCACCATAAATCGAGTACGCTTGAGAGATCCTGCGCTGAGGATTCCCGAGTACAAAAAAGAATTCTGGAGAATGGGACGATGGAGATCGAGCGACAGTTGCTCCTTTACTCCGTTGACACTCCGATTACAAAAGTGGGAGAAAACCTAAGAAAATTGCTAACTCTCGGCTCACTAGCAAGAAGTGCAGCAATTTGGCTCTTAAAAATGCTCTCCGTTCTGTGTTTTGAAGAGGGATGAGGCCGCCCTTTTATAGTCATTCTTGGGCTGGAATGATGTTATACGCCCACATGAGGAAACACGCTGGTTCCTATGTGGGCGTATAGTCCTGTTTTGGGCGCATAGGATGTAGGCGCATACAGGCTGCGAGATCGTGGGTTGGTCGTGGCATTGACATGCCCGCATGCTTCGGTGTACGACTGCTCGTGGAGAGTGACGTGGCCGGGCGCTTCGGTGCACGTTTTGATCATGGCTTTGACTGAATCAGGCTTGGACGCATAGCCATGTCTCAGGCTATGCACCCTTCTTTCGCGGGAGCTAGTCTTGGGCGCATGAAACTTCACTGGCTGGGCGCATGAAGCTTTACTGACTGGGCGCATGGAGCTTCATTGACCAGGCACATAGAGCTCCACTGACTGGGCGCATGGAGCTCCAGTGACTGGGCGCATGGAGCTCTACTGACTTGGGCGCATGAGGCTTCATTAGCTGAAAATTTTTCATGCTTCTACAAAGGCGTGATGCCGTACGAGTCTGAAATTTGCACTCGTACAAGACAAGAACGTTGCGTTGATTTTTTTTATATTGAAACACCTAGTTGAAACTTCACAAATCACATCTAATTGAGACGCAGTATAGGAATATAGAAATTTGCTTTTCATTCATAGCTTACAACGAAGTGCAAGTCGTAATTACATTGGATGCCGTTGCGGCTACATTGATTGAAAATAAAAGAAACATATTCGACAAGCTGCCTGAACTAACACTTGCCGTTCCTTACATTCACCCCTTTATACATAAGCCTTCGATTGAATTTGCTTCAGAATACTTCAGGATAGGAAGAGCTCCAAAATGCCTCTCCGCACTTCAGCTTCAGTTTAGATCTCCCGCCGCACCTGGAGAATTTGGGGGAGGGGATTAGCACACTTGCTAAGTGGACGAGACGAACCCATTCGTCTAAACTGACTCTGATTGTTAAGGTAGGCATGCTTTAGAGTTTTTTTTTTCAATTTAGAACTAAATGAATTCAGTTCATATCGATAGCCATCTTTGAAGTAATAAAGTATATAGTAGAACATAGCGATTTATCACATTTCTTACCACGGTCGTGCTCGTCCCTGCATAAAACACAGATAATATTTACTACCTGCATAAGACAATAGGTAAGCATGATCTATCTTATATGTGCGGTTATTTGATGCTATGCATCACGAGGGACTTTTTATATGGCATTACGACGTACCTGTCATCCTGGGTTGCAAGCCCTGTTGCAGGTCCCGCAATGCCTCATGCCAAAGCACGAATTTGTTTATTCCCCCTAGGTCGATTCGGTTCCGATGCTCCGGATACCGCATCGAGGAAAGTTTAACTTTTGCAGAAGCTATCCATGACCATGCCAATGCGTGAACTGTTTAATATGTGCAGACAGATTTGTATAGCACGGACAGTATTGATTGACATTATCATTTCTCCCAACTCATGCAACGATTTATTTTTCCCCAAGCCGTACTCCCGATTTAGCGTCCCGTAGGCACCAAATTGTTCGAGGCATCATAACCCATGATCGATGTTTCATATTATTTTGTAGCACGTAAAATAGTCTATCTTTTTACTAGAACCTTAAACTTTCTCGTTTATGTGCGAAACTTATATTTTCAGAGTAAATTACTCTAAATCGATACGTTTTTTCCGAGTTCTTGACCTTAGTGGATTGACATGCATTTAACTTGGCATCGTCGATTTGAATGAATTCGAGACAAAGGAAATTTTGTTTGTGGGACAGAGTAGAAAAGAAGGGACCGAATCACCCACCAAGTTCTTTGATCGTGCCGACTGTCGAACCGCTTCGCAACGTTCAAGTTTTAGTTACGCGAGCTCCTGCAATAACACCAACACTTAGTTAGGATTCCTTCTTCATTCCTTCGTTTCGAAATTCGTAGATTGTATTCAGAAAACGACGCAAAAGCACTTTCATCAACACCAAGCGGAAAAAGCTCCAAGAAAACCATACAACGGTCCGGTCCCGTCGAAAGGACTCTTATATAGAGCTCACTCGCTGAGATGCAGCCCGCTGCATCTAGGACTTATTCCAACAGAAGTCGTTCCATTAGTTGGATTGATTCTCGTAACATCCGTCCAAATCGATTTGATCGTGTCATATCCCTATTTTGATAATAGGTATATGATCGTATTTGGGTTATTTTTAATTTTTGTATTATTTAAATTTTAATTATTTTCTGGACTTGGGTTGGCCTTGATTGTTTAGGCCTGGCACTTGACTTTTGCTTTTATTAAATTTTCATTAATATTATTTTATTAGAGTTATGTGGTTAGCCTTTATTAGGTTGTTCCTAGTGTTATTAGTGTTATTATCATTATTATTAATTATTATTATTGTTGTTATTATTATTCTTTAACTCCTACCCACCCCCCTCTCTCTCCACTCATTCATTTTTCCTCTCTCTCATTTCCTCACCTTCCCTCTCTCTACTCTTGCTGGAGAGCTCCCGCCAGCCCCCTCTCCCCGAGCTCTGGCCAGCCCCCTCTCCTGCGAGCCCTCTCCTCCGCCGGCGTCGCCCCCGTGGCCGGCCACCGTCGCGGCCACCACTGCTCCCACCGCCACTGCCGGCTCTACCATCTCCCCCTCGTTCTTCTCCTCCCTGGCCCGATCTCTAGCGACCAGCTCCCGTGGCCGTCATCCGCAGCCACCAGCGCTACCATCGTCTCTGTCACGCCCCGCTTCCGTAGGAGCGATCGTCCTCGCTAAGGCGTGATGCCACACGGGCCTAGGTTGCGCCCGTGCAAGGCTAAGTCTAGAAACGACCGATTCGAGCTAGGCTACCGAGTCGCACAGAGTGTCCCCATTTGCAGCGGAAAGTAAATGAACGCAAGTTGAAGCAAATTCAAACTCTTTATTGATTTCTAAGAAGTTTACAAGCGGCGCTAGGCCGAGTTTACAAGTCGCTCAAGCTCTCTCTCTCTGAAACATAAAAGGCGTGGCAAGTGGCTTACAAGATGGAATGATTCATGGCGATGTTCCGATATATTATGTCCTGTATAGGGTGCTTCAACTACTTGCAACGCTCCAAGGCTCCAGAGATAGCTCCGCGCCTTAGCACATTCGAGGAAAGCTCCGTACCCGACGGCGTCTCCTGCTTCCTGCAAGCAAACTGTGGGGTTATCAGTACATTGTTATGCACTGGTGGGGAGGCTAGCTCGCCCATAATGCTATCATTACCAAACACGTTCTATTTACTTTTGTGCACCGTCTATCGTTCATTATCTTTCTAATCTTACCTTAGGGTAAGTTTTATGGCATATTTCATAACATATCTCGTGTTGCAGAATTCAAGTGTCGCATGGAAATACATGCACGACTTACCCATACTTACCGTCCGGCCTTTCCTGTTCAAAGTAAACCAAGTTAGTCAACAATTTATATATAATACTTAACGTGATTCTCGTAAACATTCAGTATCGAGGGTGTGTCCTTGCCTAAGATTCTAGCGTGTCGTAGGCGTGTTTTCTAACTCATTTGCTCGAAGTATTCTCGATCATTTCATGTGTTATATTCAAGCCTATTCAGAAGGTGCTTTGTTCAGTTACCTTAGACTACTTTGATTTCAATGCAAGGACTTGCACGTGGATTACCACCAGCAAAGCCCACTTAAATCTATATGCACCGGTCGCTGGCATGTTAGCCATTTAGGACATTTTCCCCTTTGGCATTTTCATCTATCAAGCGTGATGGCTGGTATACCTTGATAGACTATTGAAGTACCGGTCCTACGTTTGGTTATGTGTCCAAGCCCGCATACCTGTCCGCTCGTAGGCCATGATTCCGCCTAGGCCGGCCATGAAATCGTCGTTCGTTGCCCTTGGAATCCCTTTCACTCGTACACGAGTCCGTCCACGACCATTTCGTATTTTATTGTCATTTTAACTTAACGGCTGTCTCCGAGCCGTAGGCTAACCCTTAGCCATAATACGTTATCGACCAGGTTGGCGTCCGTACAACGTGGGTAGCGAGCCCCGTTGCACGTGCCCGTCATACCTGTCGCTAACCATTCTTTTCTTTCTTATCTTTCATTCATTCTTTCTTTTCTTTCTTTCACTTGTCCGTTTGTTCATTGATTTATTTCATTCACATATTCATTCATTCATTCGTCGATTCATTCATTCACTTATTCATTCATTCATACATTTTGCAACTCCCTGTGCGGGAGTCGCCTTGGCGACCCATCGGTCCCGTAGTCTTTCAATGTTGCTATACTCTACTCGGAACGACTATGTCGATAGTCTTCCGTTTCATTGTTGTAAACCATTCATTGTTTCATTGTTGAACGCATAGCAAACTCGAAACGTAAGCCCGTGCCTTAGCACGAGCGTTGAGCGCGGCACGAGAGTTCTCACATTTTTCATGTTCTTTTCCATATTCTATACAAGCATACAAGATGGGATTATTCCCTTAGCTAAGTGCGTTGAGTCATTTATTAGCATGTACGGTGTTATCGCCTAGCGATTTTAGCATTAGTGTCTGTATTGTTATGTGTCTAGGCTAAGCAAAGACGG
Organism: Iris pallida; assembly: GCA_029216955.1. Taxonomy (NCBI): domain Eukaryota; kingdom Viridiplantae; phylum Streptophyta; class Magnoliopsida; order Asparagales; family Iridaceae; genus Iris; species Iris pallida. Next base: position 3,119,491 of record JANAVB010022200.1, read on the forward strand.
GTTCATCGGAGCTACCCACCTTAGCGATGTTCGCATCGGCCGAGCGATACTTCGAGCGCGCCTTTGAAAGTCTAAGTCTGGATTCATCTTGACGGGCCAATGTAAGCCTTGTATCGATTCTTCATCAGGTCGATGCCAACTCTTCGGGTCGACGGCTCGTTTGAGTCATGGCACTTGCCGTTTGAATCGACGTTCCGCTAGGGCGGAGCGGGTCATTACATAATACACCACTCAAAATAAGTCTCGTCCTCGAGACTTCCTGAGTGCAGGTCATCCTACCGTTCCTTAACTCATGTCGTGTATGTATCTTAGACAATTTCTATCGAATGGCTTTACCATTCGATGGCATCGAATTATACTTGATACCTTTCCAAGTTTCGTGTCGCATACGTTTGGTCGATTTTATTGAATAACTTTTTATTCATTTTAGAGTTGACGGTACTTATTCAATTCAAGTATTTCTTCTCTTAGTTGCTATTTCTTTGTGTCATGGAACTGTAATGGTCGCACGAGGCACGTTGTAATTAATCAAATACGAGGGTTGTAGGCTAAGGCAACTCACTTTCGCTTACGCGCATCGCAACACCCACTTGCAGCTGCATTCGAGTTCATCATATCGCTGAGTTTGGATCGTGCACGTATTCAAGGCGTCCCCCGAATACGTACATTTCAACCAAGCTTAGCCATTAGCGAAGTCGGACAAGCTACTCGTGATAGTTTCGATTTGCCGATCGTTTTGCTTTTACTTCGATTAAAATCGAACTCATGTGTGTATCACATATCATTTATCTCGATCCTCGAGATGATTCGATTCGTTTGTCAAGTGCTCTTGTCAACGAAATCAATACGATTTCTTCTTAGCGGGGTCGACCAAGTCTAAGTAATTTCCGTCCGATTCAAGACCAAGTATTGCACCATCATCGAGTATATCTTCCTATCAACGATTCAATTTGTTATCCCAACTTTACTTGCGCATCATTCATTCCTATCATTCCCTTCGTTTGGGGCCAATCTCGTCGTCGTTCACGCACACTCCCAGTTTCCCGTCCTACTCTAAGTCTTGTTGCCCCAAGTCTATCGTCCGTCCAGACGATATTATAATGTCCATCGTACAGGTTCAATCACTCGGTATAGGGTCATCCGCCTATCCGCTAGGTCAGCTCACAGGTCATAGTTACAAGTCAAGTTCACGGCTCATCGTGCAAGGTCGTTGCACGACGCTCGCCCCAAATCCTATGGTCAAACCATTTGTTCGTTTGTACGGGAGTTTCTACCCAAGTTCGTTTTGCTCAAATTTCTAAACATCAAGCAGCGTTCACCCTATTCGCATCAACACATTCTTCGCTCCAAGTTTGAGCTCGTTTAGGGAAGTCATCCTACGATAGGTTATCCTCAACCAAATCCTCGATATGTTATTATCGTATGTCCACACTAGCAATTTTCGTAGTCTATCTTTTCACGTATGTTTGATACAATTCACCTATCCATCCTATCCAATTCACGTAGTCGATCACAAGATCGTCTAGCCTTGCAATATGTCGTGCCCCGATCTCACGCAAGTCTGATTATCTACGGCGGACATGAATCACAATGTCAACATTTCTGCAGAATAATTGTTCTCATCGGGACGTAACTCTTGCGTTGCGTCTAGACTTGCTCATTTTCGATACGCGGATTGGGTCTACTCAATCCTCAAGTTTTCTCATTCTTCAATTACAAGTCCTAACAATCCTCGAATTCACCTTCGCTTCGAACCACAAGTCAAAGCAATCAAAATTGCCATGTCATGATATTTTGAGTTCGACTATTCCCGCTGGACATGAATCACCATGCCAACGCTCACGCGGAATGATCGTCCCAAATCCGACGTGATGTATGTGCGAGGTTGGAGTTACGCTCGCACAAGACAAGATCATTGTCATTGTGGTTATCACCGAACAATCAAGTCACTTCCCACTCCATCCAACATTCATTTCTATCCAATCCCCAACATTGCATCCTTCAAAACAATAACTTCTAACACGATCATCATTCATCGAATCAGAGTACCCCCGAGTTATCGTACATCGATCTTTGATACGCCTCAATACCATCGATGATGCACATAACCTGACGATCTTCCATTTACAACGAATTCAGAGTCGTGCAACTTAATTTTCTCAATTCACATTGTCGCGTTCTAACTCTTCATCGAGCAACATCAATTTTAATTCCTTAGTCATTCTCGTATCTCCAAACTAACGTTTTCCATGCACGCTATCTTCCGATCGTGCTATCTTCGATCTCGTCCATGCGTATTTTACCTTAACTCAAGTTTTAATTCCTTCGACTAAATTCAAATTTGCATGCATGATCTTCTATGTTTCCTCGACCAAGACCTGTATTCGTTTCATCGTCTCGACTCTCTATTCAACTTGTTTTGCACTTGCACTACACATTCACAATTCGTCTGAACAATATCTCATTTGAGACTCTCAATGTTGCAACCAACTAAGCGTTACTCATTCTAAGGCTTTGCGCGATATAATCGCTTGCCGACATACTCGTACTATCCGTAAATTCTTTAGTCTTACTCGAACAATTTATATAACGTCCATACACCACTCAGGGTTCGAGCCACTCGACTAGTCGTCAACACTCGCTCTTTTCCTTCTTCAAAGCTATCACATACACCACTCGGAGTCAAGTCATTCTACAAATCCTCAAAAGATCATTCGATTCTCAATCGATGTGTTCAATCGCGCGTTCGTCCATTCCTCAAAGTCTAAGAACCATCTCTCGTGCTCGCTTTAGCGTTGGTCAAATAGCGTCTCTATCAACATATGTTCTAAGTCTCACTTATTCTCGTCCGAGCGATACTCGGTCTCGCTCGCAAACTCGTTCGCACCAGAAGGTCTAGGTACGTGATACTCCGCACAACTTAGCCAAAAGGCTGCGTGCATAACCATCCCGTCCGAACAATACTTCGGTCTCACGTAAAAGTTTGCTACTTTCAGCGTAAGGTTATTCAAGTACGTACCGCATTTGCTAACTTTTTAGCATGCGTTCCTTCCAACTCGAGTCTATCGCGGTTTGGCACAAAGGCCTTCGCCTATCGATCCCGTTCAACCGAGTACTTGTATGAGCTTTTGAAAATATTAGACTTATTGTATGGAACATCCCAAGGCACAATGAGAGAGAGAGCGCACACTTTTATTGTTTCAAAACGAGCTTTCAAAACTGAGAAAATCGAAATAAAGTCCAAGGACGTAAAGCCGTGCTCTGATACCAATCTGTCACGTCCCGCTCCCGCAGGAGAGATCGTCCTCGCTAAGGCGTGATGCCGCACGGGCCTAGGTTGCGCCCGTGCAAGGCTAAGTCTAGAAACGGCCGATTCGAGCTAGGCCACCGAGTCGCACAAAGTGTCCCCATTTGCAGCAGAAAGTAAATGAACGCAAGTTGAAGCAAATTCAAACTCTTTATTGATTTCCAAGAAGTTTACAAGCGGCGCTAGGCCGAGTTTACAAGTCGCTCAAGCTCTCTCTCTGAAACATAAAAGGCGTGCCAAGTGGCTTACAAGATGGAATGATTCATGGCGATGTTCTGATACATTATGTCCTGTATAGGGTGCTTCAGCTCCTTGCAATGCTCCAAGGCTCCAGAGATAGCTCCGTACCTTAGCACGTCCGAGGAAAGCTCCGCACCCGACGGCGTCTCCTGCTTCCTGCAATCAAACTGTAGGGTTATTAGTACATTGTTATGCACTGGTGGGGAGGCTAGCTCGCCCATAATGCTATCATTACCAAACACGTTCTATTTACTTTTGTGCACCGTCTATCATTCATTGTCTTTCTAATCTTGCCTTAGGATAAGTTTTATGGCATATTTCATAACCTATCTCGTGTTGCAGAATTCAAGTGTCGCATGAAAATACATACATGACTTACCCATACTTACCGTCCGGTCTTTCCTGTTCAAAGTAAACCAAGTTAGTCAATAATTCATATGTAATACTTAACGTGATTCTCGTAAACATTCAGTGTCGAGGGCGTGTCCTTGCCTCAGATTCTAGCATGTTGTAGGCGTGTTTTCTAACTCATTTGCTCGAAGTATTCTCGATCATTTCATGTGTTATATTCAAGCCTATTCAGAAGGTGCTTTGTTCAGTTACCATAGACTACTTTGATTTCAATGCACTGGCTTGCACGTGGATTGCCACCAGCAAAGCCCACTTAAATCTATATGCACCGGTCGATGGCATGTTAGCCATTTTGGACATTTTCCCCTTTGGCATTCTCATCTATCAAGCGTGATGGCTGTTACACCTTGATAGACTATTGAAGTACCAGTCCTACGTTTGGTTATGTGCCCAAGCCCGCACACCTGTCCGCCTGTAGGCCATGATTCCGCCTAGGACGGCCACGAAATTGTCGTTCGTTGCATTTGGAATCCCTTTCACTCGTGCACGAGTCCGTCCACGACCATTTCGTATTTTATTGTCATTTTAACTTAACGGCTGTCTCCGAGCCGTTGGATAACCCTTAGCCATAATGTGTTATCGACCAGGTTGGCGTCCGTGCAGCGCGGGTAGCGAGCCCCGTTGCACGTGCCCGTCATACCTGTCGCTAACCATTCTTTCCTTTCTTATCTTTCATTCATTCTTTCTTTTCTTTCTTTCACTTGTCCGTTTTTTCATTGATTCATTTCATTCACATATTCATTCATTCATTCGTCGATTCATTCATTCACTTATTCATTCATTCATTCATTCATACATTTTGCAACTCCCTGTACGAGAGTCGCCTTGGCGACCCATCGGTCCTATAGCCTTTCAATGTTGCTATACTCTACTCAGAACGACTATGTCGATAGTCTTCCGTTTTATTGTTGAAAACCATTCATTGTTTTATTGTTGAACGCATAGGAAACTCGGAACGTAAGCCTGTGCCTTAGCACGAGCGTTGAGCGCGGCACGAGAGTTCTCACATTTTTTATGTTCTTTTCCATATTCTATACAAGCATACAAGATGGGATTATTCCCTTAGCTAAGTGCGTTGAGTCATTTATTAGCATGTGCGGTATTATCGCCTAGCGATTTTAGCATTAGTGTCCGTATTGTTATGTGTCTAGGCTAAGCAAAGACGGGTTCATCGGAGCCACCCACCATAGCGATGTTCGCATCGACCGAGCGATACTCCGAGCGCGCCTTTGAAAGTCTAAGTCTGGATTCATCTTGACGGGCCAATGTAAGCCTTGCATCGATTCTTCATCAGGTCGATGCCAACTTTTCGGGTCGACGGCTCGTTTGAGTCGTTGCACTTGCCGTTTGAATCGGCATTCCGCTAGGGCGGAATGGGTCATTACAGTCTCCATCTTCCCCTTCTCCTTCCTGCTCTCGTCGTGGTACGGATCGCCGCCGCGAGCCACCCTCCCTCCGCCTGGCCGGGCCCCCATAGTCTCCGCCCGGCCAGCTTCGTCGCGACCAGCTCCTCTACCGCAGGCCGGAGCTCCTCCTGCTGCTGCTGTCCTCCCTCCGCCGGAGCCGCCGCAACATGGCCAGCCCTTGTGAGCCTCCTCTGGCTTCCTCTCCCTTCCCCCCTGGACTTCCTTCTCCGGTCCGGCGGACCGACCTGGCCGAGCCGCCTCGCGCACGCCGGTGAGGTTCCTGAGCTCCCCCCTTCCTCTTTTTCTCGTTTTGTGCGCTGCCTCGTCGAGCGTGCCGTCTCGAGCAGCGCACTCTCGTGCAGCGAGCCCTCGTGCTCTGTGTGCTTCCTAGAGTTGCATTCTTCGATGTGCGTGTACCTCGATTTACGTACTCCTTGGACTTTGGGTCGTCTCGATTTACGTGCTCGCCTTGACTTGCGTGTCGCATGATCTATGGACCATTCTGATATTCTCGATTTCCTCGATCTACGTGTACATCTCGATTTACGTGTACGTTATCTCCTGTTCATCTCGATTCTCGTGTGCGTCTCGTTATATGTGCACGTCTCGGTTTACGTGACTATATCGGTCCGTGTGCCTCGGTTTCCGTGCCAGATCTCTGTACTACTTGCGGGACCCGTACGATATAGCCTCCTGCCATCCTTCGTGCTTCCTGTTATTATTTTATTATTTAATTCTGATGATTGTTTATTGTGTGTTCTGAGGACCTCGATGGACGTGCTAGCCTGGATCTCGATCGTCGAAGACTTGCTTACCTAGCCGAGTCCTCTAGGCAAGTATCCCTTGCTCATCGACGGCTTTTGCCCTCTCTTCTGGATTTTATTGTATTTTAATTTGTTGTAATTGTAAATGTATAACCATGAGTAGTGTAGCCTAGTAGTAGAACTGTCATGATGATAACTTAGGATAGCTTGGTCCGATACCGGAATAGACCGTATCGGACAACTCGGATGGGTCATCCACACCTCCGAGGACACGAGCATAACTCACCTGTATGGACTGTCCCTGTATGCCCCGTGTCCGACTCGCGGTCGGGTAACGGCTCTGGCTAACTATTTTTGTGGCTGTGATTGTGCTTGGGTTAGAACTAGGGGCATGTACTGTGATGCGCCCTGTGTAGTGCCCCGTCCCGCAAAGTCAATCGGAGGAATCGAAACGCCGACGGCGTTCGGTCTTAGCCTTGCAACGGCTTGCTCGGAGACATCGCTCAGGTGGGGTAGTTTCGGTGAACTCTCCTCATCTTTGCCTTCACATAATAAATCGTGTTTTCAACTTGCACAAGTTAGGCCTAATAATAAAAGCTACGCATCCACATAGCTAAGGGATTAATCCCGACGGTTTGAATCGAGTTAGAACATGGAAAACGTCCCACTGTCGGCTTAGAGTTAGTGCACGGCGTGCTTTGAAAAATGACACTCGGTCCTTCGTCCCGTGGCTTGGGAGAAGGAAAGTTGGTCTTCGGTGCAAAAGCTGAGAGTAAGCCTAAGTCATAGGCGTCGCCCGCACAAATGCTTGTTAAAGCATGCACGGTCCTGTCCCGCAAGGCTTGGCGTAGCCTTTGCTCGTCCCTTGGGTTAAGTTGTAGGCTTGAGTGAGTTAGGCATAGTTATGCCGGTCGACCTAAGTCATTCTAAGTGCTGTCCCGCTCATTCTGTGGTTGTCAAGTTAAATAGTCCCACGATCCCAAGGCCCGTCATATGAAGTATGACTTGGGCGACAGCGTTGCATAGAACACGAGTCGGTTTAGAGGCACGAGCCACGGTTGGTTCAGTGGAAAGTTATCCACGGTCGGTCGACACTCAAGAAAACATGTTATGTTCAAGTTAAGTTGGAAGGCTATGCAGTAGCCGTTCCCTGAGTTCAAAGAACGTTAAGTCTAAGCGATGGTTAGTCGCCGAGGCAACCCTGGTTAGGGGCTCTGCAAAGGAAGTATGAAAAAGGGAAAGAGTTAAAACAACCAAGTAAATGAATTGATCACATAACAAGCCCAAACTGTATCCTAAAACACTCCATGTAACCCTTATGAACTTGGACACTTGTCGACAAGGGGTGGTTTCTTCGAGCGGAGACCCGCGGCCCCCCCGCTCCCGTAGGAGCGATCGTCCTCGCTAAGGCGTGATGCCGCACGAGCCTAGATTGCGCTCGTGCAAGGCGGGTTCCATAACGGCCGATTACAGCGGCTGCGACGGGGTCGTCGCACAGAAGTCCCGTGCAGAGACATTGAATATATTGCAGCGGAATTTAAAGAACACATGAACACAAGTATTTCAAAGAAAGCTCTTTTATTGATATTGAATTCAAGGATTACATTGTGGGCGCAAGGCCAATTACAAGTCTCTCAAGTCTCACTTTTCTCTCATTTTACAAGTCACTCTGCTCTCTCTCATCTCTCGATACAATACTTGATTCCAGCGGAAGCTTCGGAAGGCGATGTCCATACATTACGTCCTGTATAAGTCTTCAGATCACGCGACCGCACGCTTCGACTCGCCAAGGAACTCCATGCCTCGACGCATCCAAGCGAGCTCCGCGCCACGAGCTTCTACCTGTGCCTGCACATGAAACACTGTGTGGGTGTCAGTACCACTGTACTGGTGGAGTGAGCTTCTCGCCCACCCATACAAAAACTACACGTTTTATTTACTTTGTGCAACATAAACCCCTTTTTCGATTGTCTTTCTATTCTTGCCTTAGGATCAGTTTTAGGACCGGCGCCTTAGCACAACTTGTGTATCGTAACCAACTCGTGCTTGCAATGTCAATGTTAACTCATGCTTGTCACTAGACCACCCTTGTGCCAACAACGTTAACCTATCAAGTCGTGTTCGCCTTACGGCCATAATCAGAGACGCAACTACACGAAGGACTCCATTTCCTTGCCTCTAGACCTTTCTCGTGCTTGCATTGTCGACGCACTGGCTTATACTTATCTTTTGTGCCAAACTCTGGGACGTAATGACTCGGTCGTGCCATGATCTCGATTCGTGCTTCAATCTCTCCGAGACAGTGCCTCCTTGCTTAGTCTCGCCAACACTTGTGTTGTGACAACGCGGCCGTGCCTCATATTTCGAGGCCGAGCCCAATAACTCGACATAACTTCATACAACTAGCCCTACGGCCCTTTTTGACTTAACTCGCAACTTAACACTCGATGCCACATCTCGTGCCGAAGCACGTCGCCTTCGCTGTAGCCAAATCTTAGGCTCCGACGTTGTGTCTATTTAACTCATACATATTCAACTCAATCTACCGTCACACACACGGATTGCCGCCCGTGCCGACACCAGACTTACCATGTTAGTTGAAAACAATTATTATTAAGTGTTTGTTATGGGATTGGCCTAACCAGCCGCCTTGGACGTAGCCTGGTACTCGGGATCCTTGCACCGCAGGTTGCGATCCCCGATGCAAGTCCCCGACATACCGATCGCCTAACCAGCGTTGCCTATTACCCAGCTCGGCTACAACTTGTTTCTTCCTAGGCCGAGACGGTCCCGTGGCCGCGGGTCTCCGCTCGAAGAAACCACCCCTTGTCGACAAGTGTCCAAGTTCATAAGGGTTACATGGAGTGTTTTAGGATACAGTTTGGGCTTGTTATGTGATCAATTCATTTACTTGGTTGTTTTAACTCTTTCCCTTTTTCATACTTCCTTTGCAGAGCCCCTAACCAGGGTTGCCTCGGCGACTAACCATCGCTTAGACTTAACGTTCTTTGAACTCAGGGAACGGCTACTGCATAGCCTTCCAACTTAACTTGAACATAACATGTTTTCTTGAGTGTCGACCGACCGTGGATAACTTTCCACTGAACCAACCGTGGCTCGTGCCTCTAAACCGACTCGTGTTCTATGCAACGCTGTCGCCCAAGTCATACTTCATATGACGGGCCTTGGGATCGTGGGACTATTTAACTTGACAATCGCAGAATGAGCGGGACAGCACTTAGAATGACTTAGGTCGACCGGCATAACTATGCCTAACTCACTCAAGCCTACAACTTAACCCAAGGGACGAGCAAAGGCTACGCCAAGCCTTGCGGGACAGGACCGTGCATGCTTTAACAAGCATTTGTGCGGGCGACGCCTATGACTTAGGCTAACTCTCAGCTTTTGCACCGAAGACCAACTTTCCTTCTCCCAAGCCACGGGACGAAGGACCGAGTGTCATTTTTTAAAGCACGCCGTGCACTAACTCTAAGCCGACAGTGGGACGTTTTCCATGTTCTAACTCGATTCAAACCGTCGGAATTAATCCCTTAGCTATGTGGATGCGTAGCTTTTATTATTAGGCCTAACTTGTGCAAGTTGAAAACACGATTTATTATGTGAAGGCAAAGATGAGGAGAGTTCACCGAAACTACCCCACCTGAGCGATGTCTCCGAGCAAGCCGTTGCAAGGCTAAGACCGAACGCCGTCGGCGTTTCGATTCCTCCGATTGACTTTGCGGGACGGGGCACTACATCATACACCACTCAGAACAAGTCTCGTCCTCGAGACGTTCCTGAAGGCAAGCTATTCTACCATTTCTATGGCCAAGACTTAATCGTACACATTTCGCCTACGCGTTTCTTCGATTCTGAGCCACGCTCGCACTATTATCAATCACTCCTTTAACACGATTTCAAGATCTCGACACACTCCCATCTTTCAAGCCTTGCTTGAACTCGTCGTATCACTTGGCTGGATCGTGCACGCATTCCAAGCGTCCCCAAAATACATGCATTCAGCCAAGCCGCATGATAGAGAATTGTCATTTTCACTCTAGTCGCATCGTGCACATACCCAAGCGTCCCTGAATATATGCATGTCAGCCGAGTCTCGTGAGCAGGGTTTCCTATATTCGTGATTCGCACCATCTATCCATTCCAATCCTCAAGATCAATCCTTCGGTTTATAACTCATAAAACAGGGCGTCTCGCCTAACCGCTAGGCCATTTCTTTTCGAGGCTAAGTCAATGTCAGGATTGGAATCATAGTTCCCCAACAATAATGCCAACACTGACCCCAATCCTAGGGTCAAACTAGAGTCGATCATACGGGGTCATCTACCCAAGCTCGCGTCACTCAAATTTCTAAACATCGAGCACGATCACCTAATTCGTATTACTGCACGCGTTGCGTATATTCGAATCCCTTCAATTCACCAATTCTAACCAATTCATGTATTCGATCACGAGGTCGTCTCGCTCGACAATACGTTGTGCCCCAATCTCACGCGAGTCTGATAATCCGCGGTGGTTCATGAATCACCATGCAACGCTCCCGCAGAATAATCATTCTCATCGGGGTGTAACTCTTGTTTGAGTTTAGACTCATTCATTCTCGATACGCGGATTGGACCTACTCAATCCTCAAGTTCAATCGACAAGCACACCAATTCAATCTCGAGTCTATCTTCGCATCAAACCACAAGTCGAAGCACAAATTGTCGCACCGTGCAAGTTCGACCACTCCCGCTGTATGAATCACCATACCAGCGCTCACGCAGAGTGATCGCCCTAATCGGCGTGACGCATGTGCGAGGCTGGAGTAGCACTCGCATAAGACAAGAACATCAACGTTGTGGTTGTCGACGAAGCAAATCCAAACATTCCAGTTTTCATCCAAGCCAAGTTCGATAGTTCGATCGTCATTTATTCAACTTAGAAAATCCTCGAGCCAGTCTATCTTTTCTTCGACACATTTTTAACATTTCAAGTATAGCGTCCAATGGAACAATGACATTTGCACGACCGTCATTTGCCGAGTCAGAGTGCCCCCGAGTTATCGCATATCGATCTTTGATACGCCTCAATACCATCGACGATATGCGTAACCTGACGATCTTCCTTTGCAACAAATTTCGAGTCGTGCGACTGATGTTATTGTCCGAGTTGGATATTCCACAATTTCCTCGATATTCAAGATCAAGTTCGATTGCTATTCCTCAAGCTCGTTTCAAGATCGTTGTTCAAAACTCAAGTCATATTTCATTTGTATCAATCTAATATCGCACATGCGATCCTCTAAGTTTCCTCGATCAAGACCATTCAATTTCATTCATCGTTCCGAAACGTTTTCTATCTCGTGTTGCTCATTCACAAGTTGTCCGAACGAGATGCTCGTTCGGGCCATTCGAAGTCACGACTGACTAAACGTGACGCATTCTAAGGCTTTGTGCGATCGCATCGCCTCGCCGACAGACTCGTAATCCTCAATATTCACTCGAACAATTTCCAAGACAAACCATACACCACTCGAATTCGAGCCACTCTTCTAGTCGTCGACACTCATTCTTATTCTTCTCCGAACCTATCACATACACCACTCGGATTCAAGCCATACGATCTAGTCCTCAATCACATTCGCGTCATTCGCTAAGACATCCTTCAGATTCGTTTGACAAATCGCTAGCGTAGTCGCTCACGTCGTATCGACGCACTAAGTCGTTCGCACTATTTCCTCGAAATCCAAATCATTCTCTCGTGAACGCCTAAGCGTTAGTCCGATAGCGTTCCTATCGATAAACACTCTAAGTGTATCTCCGTTCCCGACCAACGATACTTGATATCGCTCGCGACTCATTTGTACCAAGGGTCGAGGTGCGCGATGCGCAACACAACTTAGCCAAAAGGCCGTGTGCATAGCCATCCCGTGCGGACTATATTTCGAGTTTGCACGCTCAATTGCTAGGGTCGACGTTGGACTAATTAGGCATGCACGCGACTTGCTAAGGTCAACGTAGGACTATTCGGGCACACGTGCGACTTTGCTAACATTAGCACATATTTTCTATCGAGTCAAGTTTGCAACGTTCGGCACAAAGGCCCTATCAACGCATTTGGCAACGGCCTACCGATACGTTAGATTGAACGCTTGTACGAGCTTTCGAAAATATTTAGACTTATTGTATGGACATGCCGAGGGACAATTGAGAGAGAGCGTTTAACAACTTGCGGAAGCAACAGAGTTTTTTTTTTTGCGGAAACATCGAAGTTAAAGAATTCAATCGACGGTCCAAGGACGTAAAGCCGTGCTCTGATACCACTATGTTACGCCCCGCTCCCGTAGGAGCGATCGTCCTCGCTAAGGCGTGATGCCGCACGAGCCTAGATTGCGCTCGTGCAAGGCAGGTTCCATAACGGCCGATTACAGCGGCTGCGACGGGGTCGTCGCACAGAAGTCCCGTGCAGAGACATTGAATATATTGCAGCGGAATTTAAAGAACACATGAACACAAGTATTTCAAAGAAAGCTCTTTTATTGATATTGAATTCAAGGATTACATTGTGGGCGCAAGGCCAATTACAAGTCTCTCAAGTCTCACTTTTCTCTCATTTTACAAGTCACTCTGCTCTCTCTCATCTCTCGATACAATACTTGATTCCAACGGAAGCTTCGGAAGGCGATGTCCATACATTACGTCCTGTATAAGTCTTCAGATCACGCGACCGTACGCTTCGACTCGCCAAGGAACTCCATGCCTCGACGCATCCAAGCGAGCTCCGCGCCACGAGCTTCTACCTGTGCCTGCACATGAAACACTGTGTGGGTGTCAGTACCACTGTACTGGTGGAGTGAGCTTCTCGCCCACCCATACAAAACCTACACGTTTTATTTACTTTGTGCAACATAAACCCCTTTTTCGATTGTCTTTCTATTCTTGCCTTAGGATCAGTTTTAGGACCGGCGCCTTAGCGCAACTTGTGTATCGTAACCAACTCGTGCTTGCAATGTCAACGTTAACTCATGCTTGTCACTAGACCACCCTTGTGCCAACAACGTTAACCTATCAAGTCGTGTTCGCCTTACGGCCATAATCAGAGACGCAACTACACGAAGGACTCCATTTCCTTGCCTCTAGACCTTTCTCGTGCTTGCATTGTCGACGCACTGGCTTATACTTATCTTTTGTGCCAAACTCTGGGACGTAATGACTCGGTCGTGCCATGATCTCGATTCGTGCTTCAATCTCTCCGAGGCAGTGCCTCCTTGCTTAGTCTCGCCAACACTTGTGTTGTGACAACGCGGCCGTGCCTCATATTTCGAGGCCGAGCCCAATAACTCGACATAACTTCATACAACTAGCCCTACGGCCCTTTTTGACTTAACTCGCAACTTAACACTCGATGCCACATCTCGTGCCGAAGCACGTCGCCTTCGCTGTAGCCAAATCTTAGGCTCCGACATTGTGTCTATTTAACTCATACATATTCAACTCAATCCACCGTCACACACACGGATTGCCGCCCGTGCCGACACCAGACTTACCATGTTAGTTGAAAACAATTATTATTAAGTGTTTGTTATGGGATTGGCCTAACCAGCCGCCTTGGATGTAGCCTGGTACTCGGGATCCTTGCACCGCAGGTTGCGATCCCCGATGCAAGTCCCCGACATACCGATCGCCTAACCAGCGTTGCCTATTACCCAGCTCGGCTACAACTTGTTTCTTCCTAGGCCGAGACGGTCCCGTGGCCGCGGGTCTCCGCTCGAAGAAACCACCCCTTGTCGACAAGTGTCCAAGTTCATAAGGGTTACATGGAGTGTTTTAGGATACAGTTTGGGCTTGTTATGTGATCAATTCATTTACTTGGTTGTTTTAACTCTTTCCCTTTTTCATACTTCCTTTGCAGAGCCCCTAACCAGGGTTGTCTCGGCGACTAACCATCGCTTAGACTTAACGTTCTTTGAACTCAGGGAACGGCTACTGCATAGCCTTCCAACTTAACTTGAACATAACATGTTTTCTTGAGTGTCGACCGACCGTGGATAACTTTCCACTGAACCAACCGTGGCTCGTGCCTCTAAACCGACTCGTGTTCTATGCAACGTTGTCGCCCAAGTCATACTTCATATGACGGGCCTTGGGATCGTGGGACTATTTAACTTGACAACCGCAGAATGAGCGGGACAGCACTTAGAATGACTTAGGTCGACCGGCATAACTATGCCTAACTCACTCAAGCCTACAACTTAACCCAAGGGACGAGCAAAGGCTACGCCAAGCCTTGCGGGACAGGACCGTGCATGCTTTAACAAGCATTTGTGCGGACGACGCCTATGACTTAGGCTAACTCTCAGCTTTTGCACCGAAGACCAACTTTCCTTCTCCCAAGCCACGGGACGAAGGACCGAGTGTCATTTTTCAAAGCACGCCGTGCACTAACTCTAAGCCGACAGTGGGACGTTTTCCATGTTCTAACTCGATTCAAACCGTCGGGATTAATCCCTTAGCTATGTGGATGCGTAGCTTTTATTATTAGGCCTAACTTGTGCAAGTTGAAAACACGATTTATTATGTGAAGGCAAAGATGATGAGAGTTCACCGAAACTACCCCACCTGAGCGATGTCTCCGAGCAAGCCGTTGCAAGGCTAAGACCGAACGCCGTCGGCGTTTCGATTCCTCCGATTGACTTTGCGGGACGGGGCCTAACTTGTGCAAGTTGAAAACACGATTTATTATGTGAAGGCAAAGATGAGGAGAGTTCACCGAAACTACCCCACCTGAGCGATGTCTCCTAGCAAGCCGTTGCAAGGCTAAGACCGAACGCCGTCGGCGTTTCGATTCCTCCGATTGACTTTGCGGGACGGGGCACTACACCCTGCGAGGCAATTAGTTGATTACATTATGCATGTTAGCTTGGTGTCCAGTACGCATTGTAGTGCTGCTGGAGGCCGGGACTTAGTGGTCTCGGGTTCGATTTGTTTCCAGTACGCATCGTAGTGCTACTGAAGGCCGAGACTTAGTGTTCTCGGCTATCGATTTGTTTCCAGTACGCATCATAGTGCTGCTGGTAGCTGAGACTTAGTGTTCTCAGCCTGCGATTCTGCGGCGGGTTGCGCCTAGTAGTTTTAGCCCCAATTCGTAGGGTGCTCCCATCCAGATTACAAAGAAGACTTTGCCGAATTTTTTCAGAATTCCCGATCGGGAATTTGGTTCGAAGGATTGGGCAGAACCATTCCTTTGGTTTGCTGGACTGGGCTCGTGCATGTTCTCCTTGGCATAGTTTACCTGATCCTATTTTCTGCTAGGTAGACTCCAGACTAGATTAGTCGTCTAACGTCTTGACCTGTCTTGTCCGTCGGATAGCGTAAGGAGAGCAGTTCTACTCGGAAGACGGTCTGCAACCCTAGTCCTTGTTTGGTTTAAGGGTTGTGGATCTGCTCCAGAGTGGTTCACACAATCTTTGCCACTTTTTCGGCGGTATTTAATTATATTCTTGTCCCCTGATTATTTATTCTAGGAGTTGTCCTAGTATAGCCAGATAGGGCTGACAGTTGTCCTATGTATCGGGATTGTGACCTTGGATATGTATGAGGATTGAGTAATATATGAAGTATGATCTTGGAATGTTCAGTTGGTAGACTCACGTGGATACTTGGATAGTGCTGTCGATTCCTTTAGATGATATTCGATTTTGATCAGATATGAGGGTTCCTAGATTTTGATTAATTGTTCGAGTGCTTCGCGGAACGAGGAGAATATCGAGGGGATTATTATTATGATTTTTACTCGACTTCCCAAGTGCCTAAAATCTGGTACATTTGTGTATTCTGGTAGTTGGGGAACCTGGTTTGATTGCTATGTCTTGGTAGTTGAGGGACTCATTTTCTAGTGGCTTATGATCGTTGACTTGGAGGATTCTTGTGAGCCAGAGGGCCTAGCATTGCTTATAGTGATTAGCTTGGTATTTAGTTATTGACCTTCCTGACATGATATTGATTCCATCGTAGAGGGGTGACTCTTGATAGATTGATCTGGTGGATAGACCGACTGGATGATTGGAGCTCTAGGCTCCCATATATACTTGAGATGTTATTATAGTAGAAGTTCTGATCTTGTACTTGACCTGATATCCATGCCACGATGTGGGCAGATGACTTCTTGTGACTGACAGATTTGTCCTTGTCCCAGACCTGACTACTTGTATCCGTGCTATAAGTCCAGCTTACCCTTTGAGGTACTGGCCCTGACCTTGCACTGCGGTTCCCCTTGTCTACTGGCACTTTGAGGTGCTACTTCCATGATTATATGGCATTGCGATGCCATCTTGATATTCTGGCTATATTATATGATTACCTGCACGGGTATCTAGTAGTTGGCCTATAGTCTTAGCGTGGTTAGGATTGCTTGCTTGCTTGTTGCATAACACTAAGGATGGATCACGACTGGGACTATAGGTGCCGAGGTTGATTCTTACTAAGCGTTCTCGTACTGAGGTACGACATCTAGGAGGATGATCATGTGACCACGGCAGGTGATTTCGGATAAATATAGGGTTAATCTAGGCAACTTAAACTGGTAGAAACATTGGAAGGGAACAAAATCCCGAGATCATGTATTACCAGCCTTATTCCATACATTAGTCATGACCTGCAGGCTGGCAGCCACGGATATTGTTACCATTCGTACTAGTGGATGGCAATATCCGGCTACTTATGTACTATACATTATATACATGGCATGCTCGGTACGGTAGCCTTACGAGGGACCGGTGATGACATGCAAAGCCCGGTGGCCTTACGAGGGATCGGTGCTCTTCTTACATGCTATACTTGGCCTCGCTAGCCCTGCTGGGACGGCACGATCTGAGGATTCCCATACTTGCATTGTTGGGGTAACCCAACCTCCACATAGAGAGCTGTAGGCATTTTGAGTGGCCGCTTATTCATATAAATTGTATGGCTTGCTGTTTGCTAAGCTGGCTGGTGTATAACGCTGTCCTGGCTCAGTATTTTATTCTCTTGTTCTTGTTTGATGTAGGGGTGGATTACTTTCCCGATGACAGACTACGATCTCCAGTTAGCAATGCAGGCATTAGTGTATGTTAGGATGATTGTGATGATTGTTGAGTTACTTCTCGGAATAACTGAGGAACATGGACTATCGTGGTACATGATCCAACCAATATTCTTGTTTGATTGTTGGGTTGGTTATTGTGCTACGATAGGCTATCGACCGAGGTTACGATCAGGATACTTTTAGTTGTTGGATTGTTATCGTGCGTTGGTACCGTACGATCTTTTACCTTCTCTTATTGTTTATAGATGTCTTACTGTCATATTTTATCCTGCTGGCTTTTCTTCGCCCGTCCTTGAGCCTTTCTTTCTGGTACTTGCTACGGTTGGCCTGACCAACCCTAGATTGTTCCCAGATTGCATGTGACCGACCCTGTTGATCTTCCAGACTCGACTTGGAGGATGTGCTTCAGTTCCCGACCATGCTAGGAACTGTGGGAAGGTATACTCGTCTACATTATTATTCTGTACTGTGGATTTCTGATTATCATATGTGTATTCTCTGCTTTCCATATGATTATCTCTCTTGATGTTATTTCATTGTGATTTGCCTGTGGACATGAGATCGGATTTAGGCCATAGATTGATTGCATGCTAGGATACCCAGCAAGACTTGACAGCCGTTATCGTCGTATAGCGTATTCGTACCTTATACGGTGTAGCTGGCCTACGTCCGCCTCCGTATTCCGGTACTGGGGCGTGACAGATCGATGCCGCAAGGTGTTATCGTTTACCAAGATCAACGATCGAGTCAGATGGCCATCTAAGTTCCCAACCGATCTGACTCGGCACAAGCATATTATGAAATCCGTCGCCTATCGAAAGCGGGGCACTACATAATATACCACTAAGAAAAAATTTCGTCCCGAAACTTAAGAACAAGGGTCTGAACTTAAATTAGACAAACAACGTAGGGTACTTCTCCTTCATCTCCGTCTCCATTTCCCATGTTGACTCTTCAACTGAATGGTTCCGCCAAAGCACGCAGACCAAGGACATCGACCGATTTCGTAATACCTTCTTCTTACGGTCAAAAATTTGAATAGGCTCCTCCGAGTAAGACAAGTCACTACGTAGCTCCAACTGATCGAAGCTAACCACGTGACTTGGATCGTGCACATATTTTCGAAGTTGTGAGACGTGGAAAACATCGTGCACATCAGCCAAGACAGGAGGTTGTACGATCTGATAAGCAACCGTTGCAACTCGCTCGATGATCTCGAAGGGGCATACAAATCTCGGGCTCAATTTGCTTTTAACGCCGAGCCGCATCACACCACGCATGGGCGTTACTTTCAGAAACACATGGTCCCTGACCAAAATTTCTAGCGGTCGTCGGCGAAGATCTGCGTAGCTCTTCTGTCGACTTTGCGTGATACGGAGTCTATCTCGAATCAAGCGGACCTTTTTGACGGTCTGCTCCACCATTTTCGGTCCAAGCACTTTTCGCTCTCCGACTTCCTCCCAACATATTGGTGAATGATACTTCCTCCTGTAGAGCGCTTCATATGGAGCCATCTGAATGCTCGACTGATAGCTGTTGTTATACGCCAACTCCGCAAGCGAAAAATGCGTATCCCAACAAGTCTTTAGATCGATCGCACACAGACACAACATATCCTCTAAGATTTGATTTAACCTCTCCGTCTGACCGTCTGTCTGGGGGTGGTACGCAGAACTAAAATTTAGTTTGGTCCCCATCACCGCTTGTAGGCTCGTCCAAAAATGCGATAGGAATCCCCCATCTCTGTCCGAAATTATTGAGGTCTGTACCCCGTGGAGTCGAACAATCTCATCGATATAGATTTACGCTAACCGATCGACGCTCCATCCTACTTTAATTGCGATGAAGTGAGCTAACTTGGTCAATCTATCAACAATGACCCAAATCGCATCATTCCCCCGTGGCGTCTTCGAAAATCCCACAATAAAATCCATCGAGATGTTGTACCACTTTCACTCGGGAATGACGAGATTCTGCAGCTCTCCACCTGGCCATTGGTGTTCCGCCTTCACTTGCTAACATGCCATGCACTGCGACACGAAAGTGGCCACGTCTTTCTTTATGCTGTGCCACCAAAAGTTTGTGCGCAAGTCCTTGTATATCTTGGTGCTTCCAGGATGTAACAAGTACTTCGCATAATGTGCCTCCGTAAGAATTTCTTTTTTGAGCTCGATAGTTTCAGGAACGTAGAGCCTTCCTTTTAGTCGCATCGTCCTGTCTCCGTCTTTCGCAAAGTCAGTCGCCCTTCCTATTGAAATTAGCTCGCGTATTTTCTTCAGGAATGAATCGTCCTCCTCTGCAGTCTTTATTTTGCTAAGCACGGGCTCGATCCTAATTTCAACTGAGCTAGGTGCAGTTGTCGATACTCAATTCTGAGTTCGACACCCATCGCTTCAAGGTCTCGCCGTATCTTATTATTTATGGCCAGTGATCCCATAAATATTCTGCTAAGCGGGTCAGCTACAAAGTTTCCCTTGTCCGACGTATACTCGATCGTTAGCTCATAGTCTTTTATGAGTTCGAGCCATCGTCGCTGCCGTAGGTTGAGTTCTCGTTGCGTAAACAAGTATTTTAGGCTTTTATGATCTGTGTAGATTCTGTAAGGCACACCATGGAGATAGTGCCGCCAGAGTTTCAATGCAAACACGATCATCGCCAATTCTAGGTCGTGCGTCGAATAGTTTTTCTCATGCTGCTTCAACTGTCGTGAAGCGTAGGAGATGACTTTATCTCTCTGCATAAGTATGCATCCGAGGTCAGTTCTCGATGTGTCGCTGAATGTTTGAAAGCCTTCTTGACTATCTGGAAGTGCAAGGATTGGAGCTGAGACGAGCCGTTGCTTCAACTCTTGAAAGCAGGATTCACAGTCGTCACTCCATTCAAATACTACTCTCTTCTGGGTGAGGCGAGTCAGAGGCGACGCTAGTTTTGAAAATCTCCGCACGAATCTTCGATAGTAGCCCGCTAAGCCCAGGAAACTTCGAATATCGCTAGCCGAGGTAGGTCGTTTCCAATCTACCGCCACTTTAATCTTCCTTGGGTCCACCGCGACACCTTCGGCAGAGATTACTTGTCAGAGGAATGTCACACTACTCATCCAGAACTCGCATTTACTCTGCTTGGCATATAATTTGTTTTCACGCAGAGTCTGCAATACCGTCTTCAAGTGTTCTGCATGCTCTTCTCGATTCTTTGAGTAGATAAGGATATCGTCGATGAACACGACTACAAATTTATCGATTTGGGGTCGAAAGACTCGGTTTATCAGATCCATGAAAGCGGTTGGGACATTCGTCAAATCGAACGGCATGACTAGGAATTCATAATGACCATATCGAGTATGGAAGGCAAACTTCGATATGTCGTCGGACTTGATCTTTAACTGATGATAGCCTGAACGAAGATCAATTTTTGAAAATATTGACGTACCTTGCAGTTGGTCAAACAAGTCGTCGATTCGTGGCAAGGGATACTTGTTCCGTACGGTCGCCTTGTTGAGTTCACGATAGTCGATGCATAGCCGCATCGATCCATCCTTCTTCTTCACAAACAATACGGGAGCTCCCCACGGAGAGACGCTAGCAAGAATAAATCTGCGGTCTAGCAACTTTGGTAATTGCACCTTCAGCTCCTTCAGTTCTGCTGGAGCCATTCGGTAAGGCACCTTTGATATCGGTCGTGTATCCGGAAAGGTGTCGATGCTGAATTCTATTTCTTGATTCGACGGCATCCCGGGCATCTCATTAGGGAAAACATCGAGGAAATCTGCCACAACATCAGTCTGTATTACGTTTGTATTATCCTTTCTTGTGTCTTGAATTGATGCCAAGTATCCCGCACAGCCGGAACGTAACATACGCATTACCGAGATTGCCGATACCATCATTGTCGTCTTTGAGATCGTACCGCACGAATATGAGAACTCTATCTCGCCAGGAAGATGAAACACTACTCTCTTCTCCGTGCACTCAAATGTTGCATAACAAGTGCCCAACCAATCCATGCCCAGGATTATGTCGTACTTTTTGAGGTCTAGTACGACGGCATCCAAGGATAGATTTCTTCCTCCGATGCAAATATGGCCATTCCTACAAATAAAGTTCATAGGCATATCGACTTCCGTCGGAGTGCTAACGCTAATGTCCATATCTAGTGATTGCATGGTTATTTTATTTTCTTTCGCAAAATCAGCAGATATAAAACTATGCGTCGCACCCGAATCGAATAGTACTCGAGCAGGTATATTTTTGTAGAGTAATATACCTGTTACAACAGTATCGGATGCGAACGCCTCATCCCGAGTTAATGCATAAACTCGGTCTTGAGCTCTATGGCGTTGATTCTGCGGGTTCACGGGTACCGCATTTGCGTCTTGTAGTGTAGGTGCTTTATATTGATTTCCCTTTTTGGTTGAGAATCGTATCTGTGGCTACTGCTGTTTTTCCAGTCTGCCTGTCCCCAATAATTAATTCTCGCTGACCGCGTCCTATAGGGATCATCGAATCAATAGCAATAAGCCCCGTTTGAAGAGGCTCATATACGGAACGTCTCGAAATAATACCCGGGGCAGGAGCTTCAATTAACCTAGATTCAGAAGCTGAAATTTCACCTCTTCCATCAATAGGTTTAGAAATCGATCACTGATCCAATTTAACCAACTTTAGCGACGGCCACATCCGTCGCTCATCCGTCGGTAACATAAATTACCGACGGAATAGCGACGGATATTTGATGAAAATGGCCGTCGGGAAATACGTCGTCGCTAAAATTTGTCAGTCGCTAAGCCGTCGGACAAATGATTAACCGACGGACTAGCGACTGATTACCGACGGTTGCCTTTCAATGGTTTAGCGACGGATTAGCGACTTGTTCCCGTCGGTTTACATGCCATATAATATTAAAATATCCGTCGCTAAGCCGTCGTAAATAGGTCGGTAAAAGCGTATCAGAGAGGTTCCTGATACGCAAAATCAGTCGCTATTCCGTTGCCATTCCGTCGTTAACCTCGACGTTATAGCGACGGATTAGGGACGGGTAGGGCGTCGGCCTGGTTCTGGAAAGCTTCCATATTTCCAGAACCATGTCGACGGATAATGGGTCGCTAATCCGTCGCTAGTCCGTCGTCATCCTCGACAGATTAGCGACGGATTAGCGACCCACTATCCGTCGCTAAGTCTCTGGAAACCTACCATATTTCCAGAACCATGTCGACGGATTTGCCGTCGCTAGGTAGTCGATATTCCGTCGCTAATATTCCAGTTAGCGACGGAAGTTCCGTCGCTAGTTCGTCGCTAGCTCGTCGCTACCTGCAAATTTATTTCAACCAGTTAGCGACGGATTCGCCGTCGCTAGGTAGTCACTAGGTGGTTGCTAACTGCAAAATATTTATATCACCCAGTTAGCGACGGATATTCCGTCGCTCGTCCGTCGGTAACTGCAAATATTTATATAATCCAGTTAGCGACGGATTTGCCGTCGCTAGTTAGTCGCTCATCGGTCGCTAAAAGATATATCCGTCGCTAGTTAGTCGCTAGTCCGTCGCTAAATGCAACATTAATTAAAAAAAATTACAGAAACATTCTATTTCCTTTTCGTAAATATTACACATATTCATAATATCCAATATCCAAATATCCATGTACGATCAACAAATATCCAAATATCCAAATTCATAATATCCAATATCAAACAGAAATATCCAAACATCTATGTACAAATATCCAAACACAAATACACAAATTCATAATATCCAAACATTCATGTACGCTTCCAAAATATCCAGAATTCAAAATCCAAAAACAGTATAAATATCCAAAAACAGTACAAATATCATTGAGATGGATCGCGTCGTCGTCTCGGTGCCGCCTCGGCTCTGCGGATGTACTCTTCCACCATGTACGCCGGCACCTGGGACAACACATGCTCTGGAAGCGTGCGGAGCTGCTCTGGCGACATCAAGTCCATGAGCCCAATGAGCGCAGTATCCGGTACCAGGCGGACCTCGGCAGAACGGTCAAATGAATAACGTCCAGGGTCGGAAGGACCGGCAACCGCACTAGACGTACCGGAAGCAGACGGATCTGGACCGGGAGCAGAAGAAGGACGCGGAAGGCGCTCCAGCACATCCGACATTAGACTCCGCATTTCCGACATATCGGAGGTGAGAGTCGCAAGCTGCGCCCTCATATCGTCCGACGGGGGCGCGGGAGGAGGCGGGGGCGGTGGATATCTCGGAGTCGCGCCCTGCAACGACGCCGCCATGGAACCTACGCCGTAGACGTGCCCTTTATTAAAGCCGCCGACAGACTCTACGAACACGTCGTCGTAGCGAGCGGCCATAGAAGAGGGCGTCTGGGTGGGCGTAGTTTCGCCGATAACCTCGGCAGGGGGCTCAATCTGACTAAGGGCCTCACGATATGCAGCCTATCCAATGAATGTGTTTATACTATAAGTTTTCCTAAGTTATAATCTAAATCCTATGTTTCCCTAAGTTATAATTTGAATCCTACGTTCACCTAATTAAGTTAACAATAATTATATTTCTAATATAAATCTCATAAACGTAATTACTTACATCAGTCGCCTGGGCCCTCGCGTCGACGAAGCTCCCGTCTGCCCGCCTCTTGTATGTATGCAGGAATACATCGTAGGCGGTGACCGACTCTGGCTCTCTCCCCTCCTTTACCGCCCGTTGTGCTTGCATACGAAATATACGTCGAATTTAATTAACTACGTATATTAATAGTACCGAATTTAATAGTGAAATGAATTTGCGGTATCTCACCAAATCTGCACGCGTCGCTGCGTGGGGCTTTGAACCTCCCGTATGCAGACCAGCGGCCTGTCTGCTCGCCTTCGCTTTCTCTGATTTCTCCCTATACTGAGCAGTATTCATCTTATCCAACATCTGCTCGTAGTACTCCTCCCGGAGCCACTTCTTCCTCGAATGCGCCGTACGAACGTCGTACACCGCATCCCGTATCTTCTTCCCGGCGGCGGCTTTGTAGGCCTTGCGAATCAACTCCTCGCGATGGGGGGGCCACCAGAACGTCGTCTGACATACAAATTAAATTATCACGTAATTAAAAAATTAGTGGATTAAAAATAATTAATAATTAACCAAAAGATATATATATACCTTCATCTCCTCGAGCCAGACGTACTGCATGTTCTGAGGCACCTCAGAAAAATTGAGGTAGGGGCCATGGTAATTTTCTCGGATAATTTGCCCGAGTATCTGGGCAGCATCATACGGGAAAAACCTACAAAGAAGCAAAGACTGGATTATTAACTTGAATAAATGAAACAAATTTAATAAATTAACTTAAATTTACTTACGTATCACCCGCGGGCCATAGCTCTCGTCGGTTCTCGCCTATCGGCCTCTCTGGAGGCGTCGGAGGATCCGCGGGTCCGCGGATGTACTCACCGGTAGCAGGATGAAGCTGAATCCGGGGGTACTCCGGAGCCCACCCTGCAGTAACTGATGGTGTACCCGCTGGTGCATCCGGGGGCGGAACGGATCCGCTAGCGGATGGAGTCTCAGGCCTCGATGAAGATGAAGGTAGCGCAGAGATAGATCGACGGCGGGAAGAGTCTGTGGCCGGGCTCTCCAGGTCGGAATCAGAGGACTCTATATCCGGGGAATGTGGAAGGCGACCACGACCGCTACCACCACGACCGCTACCACCACGTCCACGGCCAGTGCCGCTACCACCACGCCCACCACGGCCAGTATCGCCACCACCAGCACCACCACGGCCACGGCCACTGCCGCTACCAGCAGCACGAGTGGTAGTGACCATGACCTGTAAATAGAACACATAAATATAATTAACAATATAGAAGTATAAATGAATATAAAACTGAACTAAAATATATATACCAGCAGCAGGGCGGCGAGTGCCGTCAAGACAATGAGAACTAAGAGTGCCATCTGTAAAAAGAAAATCATACAATAAGTAGATGATCGAACGACAAAAATATAAACTGAAATAAGAATGTGTCCGTCTAAACTGAATTCACTAAGTTAGTTGTAAGTGCTTCTAATATATACCGATATTTAATCTAATCATCGTTATCGTCCTCGTCCTCATCGTCATCGTCATCGTTCTCATCCTCATTCTCATCGTCGACTTCATCTATATCATCATCCTCATCGTCGACTTCATCTGTATCATCATCCTCATCCTCATCCTCATCCTCTTCTTCTTCTTCTTCTTCTTCTTCTTCTTCTTCTTCTTCTTCTTCTACTTCTTCTTCTACTTCTTCTTCAGGCTCAATACTTGGGACAAGACGCCTCTTT
The DNA here is from genome assembly GCA_029216955.1 of Iris pallida. Lineage (NCBI taxonomy): Eukaryota > Viridiplantae > Streptophyta > Magnoliopsida > Asparagales > Iridaceae > Iris > Iris pallida. The sequence continues at coordinate 3,145,006 of JANAVB010022200.1, forward strand.
CTCCCCTGGTTGACAGCTAAGTCTTGTATATCAACCTCTTCCTCCCCTCTATTTTCCTCAGCATGAGGTATATCGACATCTTCCACGTCCATGGTATCCGACTGTTGTCCCATGTATTGGGGCTTCTCGATCTGGTCCTCTTGGTATGCTGGGTCTCCAACGTTGAATGTATTTCTAGATTTAATCTTGCATACTGCCCACCAGTCAAATCGATCTCTACGACGCCTTGGGTAGCTTGTATAGTAGACTTGAACAGCCTGACTTGCTATCGCAAACGTGTCGGACCCTCTATACCTCCTGCGATGATTTACATCGACGAATCCAAATTGTTTATCGATTCTCCAACCGATATTTGGTCTCGTATCGAACCACTCACATTTGAACATCACAATATGCATATCATATGGGGCACTATATTGTAAATCTACAATCTCCCGAAGCACTCCATAATAGTCAAAGTCCGGCTCGTCGTCATAGATGGTGCCTCTTATGCAAACACCAGAATTCTTGGTATCGAAGCCGTCATTGAGAAATTCGGCATTTATAGCATGCTGAGTTGACTTAAACTTGAAGCCATTAACGACATAGCCTGACAAAGTCTTTGCATGCTTCTTCGGTCCCAATGCCAAATAACGAATGCTCTCATTTATGAGTGTTGTTTCAGGCAATAAAACCTGTAAACATGTATTGATAATTTAAATATTTTAGCTGCATATATTTTAATGGTAGCCGCATAACATATTATCTCAGTTACTTACGTATTTACGAAACCAGGACGGAAAGGTACAATCAACCTCTCTTTGAAGTCCCTCATCTGTAATATATGGTGTCCTCATTTTGACTTCACCTCTAAATACACTGTTAGAGAGAATAAAAATAAGTGTAGTCACTTAATTCACCAAATTAGAGATTATAACGAGGCGTAGTCACTTACTTCTCCAAATCTCTCACTTCTTGTATGTCACAATTTAACAAGACATATCGGTGAGCGGTATCATACTCATCGTCGGTCAACCACCATTTCTTACTAGCCCCAATAGGCTTGCCCCTTAAATTGAATATACCTCCATCCTCAACGTCTTCTTCATTCCTTTGAGGTCTATTTCGATTTGTCTCGACATGAGTATCGAAATAAATGGAGCAGAAATTTGACACCTCCTCGATAAGATATGATTCGCATATCGAAGCCTCTATATGAGCCTTGTTGCCAACTTTCTTCTTTAGATGGTGTAGGTACCTAAAGAGACAAATTATCTTGAGAATTAACAATGAATTGTAAAATCCACTTAAATTTCACTTAAATTATATCGATTTTTATTTACCTTTCAAAGGGGTACATCCATCGATAATGAACAGATGCACCGACACGGGCTTCGTATGCTAGATGAATCGGTAGATGCTCCATGCTGTCGAAAAAGCCCGGTGGAAATATTTTCTCTAACTTGCAGATTGTTAAGACAATCTTCTCCTCAAGTTGTACCATATGTTGCACCGTCAGCTTAGTTGAACAGATATCCCTGAAGAATGTAGACAGCTCGGCCAACGGAACCCATACAGCAGAAGGCAACAACTCTCTCAAAGCAATGGGCAGTAATCTTTCCATAAATACGTGGCAGTCGTGACTCTTCATTCCCGTTAGCTTGCGTTCATTGAGATCAACGCATCTAGACAAATTCGAAACATAGCCGTCGGAAAATCTTAAATTAGATATCCACTTGCAGATTATTAATCTATCTTCCTTGCTCAATGTGTATGGCGCTATAGGCTTACTTAATTGTCCACCAGCACCCCTTTGTATCAAGTTCAGATGAGGATGCTTGCATATCTCGGCTATGTCTTGTCTTGCTTTTGGATTGTCCTTCGTCTTTCCTTTAATATCCATGACGGTATTGAAGACATTATCGAACACGTTCTTTTCGATATGCATGACATCAAGATTATGCCTTATAAGATTATCTTTCCAATAAGGCAAGTCCCAGAAGATACACCGTTTGGTCCAGTTATGGCTTTGTCCGAACCCCTCGACACGATGGTTCGATGGATCTTCCATTGCGGTGGGCAATTCCTTTACAGCTTCCCAAATATCGTATCCCGAAAATCTGGCAGGAGGTTGAGAAAATTTTTGTTTTCCATATCTGAACGCGTCCTTATTCTTTCTCCAAGGATGGGTCGCGGGCAGAAATTGACGGTGACAGTCAAAGAAAGAAGTTTTTCCTCCATGCCTAAGGCAGAACGCCTTACTATTTTCCATGCATATCGGACAAGACATGTTGCCGTGCGTACTCCATCCCGACAGCATACCGTATGCTAGAAAATTATTGATTGTCCACATGAGTGAAGCTCTCATCTGAAAGTTCTGTTTCCTGGAAATATCATAGGTCGTGACGCCGATCTCCCACAGCTGTTTCAGCTCATCCACCAACGGCTGTAAATATATATCGATGTTCTTCGTCGGATTTTTAGGACCGGGTATGATAGCTGTCAGAAACATATAATGAGTCTTCATACACATCCATGGTGGCAGATTGTAAGGGGTAAGAATGACCGGCCAGCATGAGTACTGAGATTCCGACTGTCCGAAAGGGGCGAAGCCATCAGCACATAGCGCCAGGCGTACATTTCTAGGCTCTGCAGCAAAATCTGGATGACACAAATCAAAATATTTCCACGCCTCTCCATCCGAAGGATGTGACAATTCTTCTTCGTCCTTTATGCGTTCTTCGCTGTGCCACGTCATGTGTTCTGCTGTATTTAGAGACATATACATCCTCTGCAAGCGCTTCGTGATCGAAAAGTAATGCATATACTTGTAAGGACGTCGTTTTCTAGTCGACTTTCCTTTTCCCTGTACTGGCTTGTAACGATCCGCATTACAGAAGCTGCAACTTTCTGATACGCAATTCTCTTTGTAGTACAACATGCATCCGTTGCGACAACAATCTATCTTCTCGTACCCCAGTCCCAGTTGTCGGACCATCATCTTTGACTTGTAGAAGTTTTTTGGTAGCTCTTTTGATTCCTTCGGTAACACCTCCTTGATTACTTCTGTGATCCGATTATAGCAAGCTTGTGGCAAGTTAAAATCAGACTTTATGTTCAACAACCGCATCGTCACTGACAGTGCGGAATGAGTCTCACAACCAGGATATAGAGAAGTATCTGCGTCCTGAAACATGTCGTAGAACTCCTTCGCCTCGGGATTAGGATCCTCCGGATCAAAATTAGGCCCTGCCGCATCATACACCATATCTCGTGCAAGGTTCTGCAGATCTCCATAATCAACAGAGCATCCGTGGTCTTCGATGACATCCGTTGCAGCATTATCATCAAAAGCATAAGTAGCAGCTTCCGCAGCCTGTCTTTCCGAATATAGTTCACCTTGCGATGACCACAGGCCGTAATTACATACGAAACCCTTATGGGTCAAATGATCTCTCACAGTCACCACTTCTTCGTAACGTCTATTGTGACATTTAACACATGGACACTTAATTTTGTTACCGTCCTTGTACTGAGCTTTGCTCATTGCATAATTAAGAAATACTTCCACGCCTGCCTGAAAATCGTCACTCACACCAATTCTACTCTCGTGTTGCCGTTTGTACATCCATGTACGATCAACAAAATAACGACTCATCCTCAATTTAGATGTGAAAATCTGTATCGTAAGACAAACTAAACATAAGAATAGCCCGATACCGATACTCATAAATTTGGATTAGGGTTAGGATGTTAGATATAAGTGAACTAGGTGATGTAGAGTACAATATAGGGAACTGTGAATGGACTGAAAGTTGCACATGAGAAGGTTCAATGAAGGGCCCATAAATGGGTTCACATAATAAGTTAGTAAGAATCCACATCACTATACATACTCCTACGAGTATTGGTATCGGCGATATCAATACTCGTGTGAATAGGAGATTGCAATATAAGTCTAAGCTATCTAGCTAACATGTATACTTGCATTTACATTGTATCATAACTTGTATCTAGTTACCTTGCTAATCATGTATATACTCTTAACATATATGTGAAGACACTATACTAACATGTATTTAAATCAAGGTTCAAAGTATCGGTATCGGAATCGGTATCGGACTATATATTCCTACGAGTATTGGCATCGGCGATATCAATACTCGTGTGAATAGGAGATTGCAATATAAGTCTAAGCTATCTAGCTAACATGTATACTTGCATTTACATTGTATCATAACTTGTATCTAGTTACCTTGCTAATCATGTATATACTCTTAACATATATGTGAAGACACTATACTAACATGTATTTAAATCAAGGTTCAAAGTATCGGTATCGGAATCGGTATCGGACTATATATTCCTACGAGTATTGGCATCGGCGATATCAATACTCGTGTGAATAGGAGATTGCAATATAAGTCTAAGCTATCTAGCTAACATGTATACTTGCATTTACATTGTATCATAACTTGTATCTAGTTACCTTGCTAATCATGTATATACTCTTAACATATATGTGAAGATACTATACTAACATGTATTTAAATCAAGGTTCAAAGTATCGGTATCGGAATCGGTATCGGACTATATATTCCTACGAGTATTGGCATCGGCGATATCAATACTCGTGTGAATAGGAGATTCTTTGCAATATAAGTCTAAGCTATCTAGCTAACATGTATACTTGCATTTACATTGTATCATAACTTGTATCTAGTTACCTTGCAATATAAGTCTAAGCAATCTAGTATTGGTATCGGCGATATCGGTAGTATCGGCGGTATCGGATCGAAGTATCGGATTTTTTTGGTATTGGAAAACAAATAATTATTAATAAATTATTTACATTTAAAAACATATAATTTATACATTTAGGCATAATTGTAAGTGTTTTAAGTATTATTTCTTAGTAGTTTTGAAATTAAATGAAATTAAATTAAATGAAATAGTATTATTTCTTAGGATCGGGACATGCCAAACCGTATCCGTATCGGGGAATGCAACCCATTCCCCACCCCCCGACCACCCTGCCCCCATTCAACACCCCCCCGACCCCCCTGCCCTCTCCATTACCCACCCCCCCGACCCCCCTGCCCCCATTCCCCACCCCCCCGACCCCCCTGCCCTCTCCACCCCCCACCCCCCGCCCCCCGACCCCCCTGCCCCCATTCCCGACCCCCCCCGACCCCCCTGCCCCCATTCAACACCCCCCCGACCCCCCTGCCCTCTCCACCCCCCACCCCCCGACCCCCCTGCCCCCATTCCCCACCCCCCCGACCCCCCGACCCTCATTCCCCACCCCCCCACCCCTGTCCCCATTCCCCACCCCCCCACCCCCTGCCCCCATTCCCCACACCCCCCCGACCCCCTGACCCCATTCACCACCCCTTCCGCCCTCTCCATCCCCCGCGAAGCCGACCCCCCCCCACTCCCCCCCCGGCCCCAAAACCCAAAATTAGAGAAAGAGAGAGAGAGAGAGAGAGAGAGAGATACCTGGTAGAGAGAGAGAGAGAGAGAGAGAGAGATACCTGGTAGAGAGAGAGAGAGAGCCGCGCGCGAGAGAGAGAGAGCCGCGCGAGAGAGAGAGTTTTGGGGGGAATGAAAAATTCCCCCCCGTCGGTTCAATTTAAGTTAGGGCACAGAACCTAGCGACGGAATAGCGACGGAATAAATTAGTCGCTAAACCGTCGCCAATTAAAAGGTATTTTCCGACGGATATATCCGTCGCCAGTTAGTCGCTAAAGTTCCCGCCAATGTTTTAAAGATTTTGCCGCCAACATTTGCGACGAATAAGCGACGAAAAAGAATCCGTCGCTAACGTTCGTCGACTTAGCGACGGAAACCCGACAAATTTTTACATTTAAAATTGGAAAAAATTATGTTATGTTGTCTGTCGCTAATCCGTCGCTAAGATGTCGAAAACTGGTCGCTATTAGCGACGGAATCCGTCCGTCGCTAAACTTCCGTCGGTAAAGTGGGGTATTTTAGTAGTGTTCAGAACGTTCCTTGGTGGGTTGTGTTGATTCGGAATATTTCTCGGACATTACGGCTTTGAATGGCCCCTCTTGCTACACCCGTAACATGTTCTGTGGAAACAATCGCTCGGGCGATGCCCATGCTTGCCGCTGATATTGCAATGTAATCCTGGATACGGATGCCGATTCTCGGATGCGTTTGGACGCTTGTGTACTCCCGATCCTCCAGCGCCATTAGGGCGCTTGTTGAAATTGTTGCGGACGACTGGCACGACCCTTTGCGACATATGGCCAAAGATTCGCTCGCTATCAATTGCGGCTTCGTAGGATTCCCGATAAGTTCCGCATCACTGCTTCATGACGTCCCTATGCAATTTATCGTTGAGGCCTTGTTGAAAACGCTCGCACCATTCTTCTTTGTTGGGTAGGAAGGCGCCGACAAATTTTGTAAGTTTTGAGAAGCTTGCATCATAATCTTCAACAGTCATATTCCCTTGCCTCAACATCATGAACTCATCACCCTTCTATCGACGGATGGCACGAGGAACGTACGGCTCAAGAAAGGCTGCCTTGAACATTTCCCAGGAAATTTTTGGTATTGGGATTGGTTTCATAGACTTCCTGTTTCTTCGCCGCCCACTAGTCGTGTGATGTCAGTTGTAGCTGTAGCGCCGCACAGGCCACCCTCTGGGACCCTTCGATGCAGAGAAGATCAAATAAGTCCTCCATTTTTGTGAGCCATCTAACTATCATATCGGGCGCTGCTCGCCATTAAACTTCGGCGGGTTCATCTTGCGAAACTCTTTTGCTTTGAACAGGAAAGAAAAGTTTATTATTTGCGGTTGGACTTCTTCCTCGACTTCATCTTGAACATCTTGTCTCTCTTCGAAAACCACGACCGTTGCTGTGGTATTTCCTCCCATCTTGCTTACAATCTGCGTTAGGTCGACCATTTGCTTCTGCTGCGCATCAAATTGGGCTTTGATTTGCATCTGAAGCTGTTGCTGCTGCAGCTCCATCAACTGTAGCATTTTTTCATGGTCGTCTCGCTAGGGCCATTACTCTTTGAGCTCGACGTACTATCCATGGTTTGGGTTGTTGGTCCGAGATTGTTCTTATTTTTCTTAGTCATTCCTATAAAACAGAGTAAACCTCGAGTCGATAACTGTTCATCTCTGGTGTTATTTTGCCGAATTGATCGTCCTCGCTAAGGCGTGACGCCGTACGATTCTAGAATTTGTACTCGTACAAGGGAAGAACGTTACGTTGATTTTTTATATTGAAACACCAAGTTAAAACTTCACAAATCATATCAAATTAAGATGCAGTATAGGAAGATAGAAATATACTTTTCATTCATAGCTTGCAACGAAGTGCATGTCGTAATTACATTGGATGCCGTTGCGGCTACATTGATTGAAAACAAAAGAAACATACTCGACAAGCTGCCTGAACTAACACTTGCCGTTTCATACATTCGTCCCTTTATACATAAGCCTTCGATTGAATTGGCTTCAAAATACTTCTGGATAAAAAGAGCTTCAAAATGCCTCTCCGTAATTCAGCTTCAGTTTAGAGCTTCCGCCGCACCTGGGGAATTTGGGGGAGGGGATTAGCACTCTTGCTAAGTGCATGAGACGAACCCACTCGTCTAAACTGATTGTTAAGGTAGGCATGCTTTAGAGTTTTCTTTCTATTTAGAACTAAATGAATTCATTTCATATCGATAGCCATCTTTGAAGTAATAAAGCATACTGTAGAACATAACGATTTATCACATTTCTTACCACGGCCGTGCTCGTCCCTGCATAAAACACAGATAATATTTACTACCTACATAAGACAATAGGTGAGCATGATCTATCTTATATGCGCGGTCATTGATGCTATGCATCATGAGGGACTTTTTATATGGCAATACGACGTGCCTGTCAGCTTGGGTTGCAAGTCCTGCTGTAGGTCCCGTAATGCCTCGTGCCGAAGCACAAATTTGTTTATTCCCCCTCTGTCGATTCAGTTTCGATGCCCCAGATACCGCATCGAGAAAAGTTTAACTTGTGCACAAGCTGTCCATGACCATGCCAATGCGTGAACTGTTTAATATATGCAGACATATTTGTATAGCGCGGACAGTATTGAGTGACATTATCATTTCTCCTAACACTTGCAACGATTTATTTTCCCCCAAGCCGTACTCCCGATTTAGCGTCCCGTAGGCACCAAATTGTCTGAGGCATCATAACCCATGATCGACGTTTTATATTATTTTGTAGCACGTGAAATAGTCTATCTTTTTACTAGAACCTTAAACTTTCTCGTTTATGTGCGAAACTTATATTTTCAGATTAAATTACTCTAAATCGATACGTTTTCCCGAGTTCTTAACCATAGTGGATTGGCATGCATTTAACTTGGCATCATCGATTTGAATGAATTCGAGGCAAAAGAAATTTTGTTTGTGGGACAGAGTAGAAAAGAAGGGGCCGAATCACCCACCAAGTTCTTTGATCGTGTTGACCGTTGAACTGCTTCGCAACGTTCAAGTTTTAGTTATGCGAGCTGCTGCAATGGCACCAATACTTTGTTAGGATGCCTTCTTCATTCCTTTATTTCGAAATTCGTAGATTGCTTTTAGAAAACGACACGAAAGCACTTTCATCAAAACCAAGCGGTAAAAGCTCCAAGAAAACCATACAACGGTCCGGTCCCGTCGAAGTGACTCTTATACAGAGCTCACTCGCCGAGATGTAGCCCGCTGTATCTAGGACTTATTCCAACAGAAGTCGTTCCATTAGTTGGATCGATTCTCGTAACATCCGTCCAAATCGATTTGATCGATACCGCAAGGTGTTATCGTTTACCAAGCTCAGCGATCGAGTCAGATGACCATCTAAGTTTTCGACCGATCTGACTCGGCGCAAGCATGTTATGAAGTCCGTCGCCAATCGAAAGCGGGGCACTACACTTTTGGTTCCATTACAGGCATCTCTCTGTCCTTTAGTTACATGAGCTTACATATTTCAGTATCCAACATGTGTGTCTACAAACACTGGCGAGCATATCTAAGTGTATATGTATATCTGTAGCATCTCATGCTTGCTTGCATAATCATGAGCATGCATATGTGCTTGTTCATGTTGGGGCACATCCTTTATCCCTGTGCTGTGCCAAGGCATGTTGTGCTTGTAAAATTCTAAACAAAGAGAAATTCTTAAAATCAGCAAGTTTAGTGAGACAATGTTGAGCTTACCTGCTGTAGCTGTATTTCAAATTCTTCCAATTATTATTGTCACTAAACATTTTTGGTAAATCTAGGCCAGAAATTACTGCTCATCTTGCCAAGTTCTTTTATTTATTCTAAGTAAAAGTAAATTTGCTAACCAGTCGAAGCCTCTTTAAGTTTCCTTTCTAGCCTTGCCATTACACACCATGTTACAGTTCCTCTGGAATGTTGATATTGCATTTCTCCACTACTTGTTATATGAGGACTAAAGTGAACTACTGAAAGTATCTACTTGCAGTAGTTCCGATTCAAGAAATGCAATTTATCTTATTAAGTTTAAATCGATCAGTTTAAGGCTACTTGGGCTCTAACCAACATAACCTCTGCGACCTCTGAGGACACCAAGGTTTTGATCAATCATGGGGCTGTGTTTCCAAACTTCTTGGTTCACCTAGTGACGATGTTAGAGAGCAGGTATATATCCAACATCTATCATTTGATAATTATCAAATCTCAGGTTATATAATTTCAGTATCAATAACATTGTTGTTATACATTGTACTCCATATTACTGATTAGTTTATTGTTGCAACGTTCTAGTTTCTTCCTCTTTTTGTGAGGGAGCTTAGAAAGTACTAAATTAGACGTTTAAGAAATCGAACATCCTTAGATGTATTACGTTTTGCAAAGCTATATTTTTAATGTTATGATTTTGGAATGGACAAAAATAATAATATATGGTATGGAGTATAAGAAAAAAACTAATATCTATTTTGCAAAGCCATTTTTCTTAGTGTCACTGGTCTCTTGTTGTTTTAGCATGAAAACATTATCAGTCATTTATTCGAAGGTGGCAGTTGCATAATTCAAAGAGGGATGTTTAATCAAGGATGGGGTATCAGAAATGCAAATAATGCATCAATCCTTCTATGTAAACTAAGTGAGTGTGCATTTCAGTGTGTATCTGTGGATGTGTCTGTGGATGTGTCTGTATACGAAGACTACAAAAATATTTACTAGACTGGATATATATGATATCGATTATATTCGTTACTAGTATACAATTACGTTCTTGAATCTTGTTCTCCGTATATATCCATAATATATGAATCTTGTCCTCAGTTGATTATATTCGTTACTAGTATACAGTTATGTTCTTCCATTAGCTCAGTGAGTGTGCATTTCAGTGTGTATCTGTGGATGTGTCTGTATACGGAGACTACAAAAATATCTACACAAATATTTACTAGACTATGTATATATATGATATCGATTATATTCGTTACTAGTATACAGTTACGTTCTTGAATCTTGTTCTCCGTAGATATCCATAATATATGAATCTTGTCCTCAGTTGATTATATTCGTTACTAGTATATAGTTACGTTCTTCCATTAGCTATATTGCATGAACTACATATAACTTCTCACTTACTGTCTCTCTCTATTAGACAATCTTTATCTTATTTGATGTTCGTAGGTTCTTAGAATTTTTTTATTTCTCACAACACTTATAATATATGTTCTTCTTAGTTGAAATAAACTAACTTTTTTTTTATAATTTTTTGTTCTCAGTTGATATCAGTTTATACAAATATGTACACATAATGACTAAATATATTTCTCTTGTTCTATCAGGAACTATATGAAAAATGAAGGTGCTGTGAATATGGGAAGGATGTGCTCTGGGTTCGCTACATATTTTGATTTTAATTGTATAAATATAGGTTTTGGATGTTTAAGATGATATACGAAAACTACATACTTTGGTAGGAGTATGAACCATACGTTACGAAACTTATATTTTTAGTGTAAATTACTCTAAATCGATACATTTTTCCCGAGTTCTTGACCTTAGTGGATTGACATGCATTTAACTTGGCATCGTCGATTTGAATGAATTCGAGGCAAAATTTTTTTTGTTTGTGGGACATAGTAGAAAAGAAGGGGCCGAATCACCCACCAAGTTCTTTGATCGTGCCGACCGTCGAACCGCTTCACAACGTTCAAGTTTTATTTACACGAGCTCCTGCAATGGAACCAACACTTAGTTAGGATTCGTTCTTCATTCCTTCGTTTCGAAATTCGTAGATTGTATTCAGAAAACGATGCGAAAGCACTTTCATCAAAACCAAGAGATAAAAGCTCCAAGAAAACCATACAACGGTCCGGTCCCGTCGAAGGGACACTTATATAGAGCTCACTTACTGAGACGCAGCCTGCTGCATCTAGGACTTATTCCAACAGAAGTCATTCCATTAGTTGGATCGATTCTCGTAACATCCGTCCGAATCAATTTGATCGATGCCGCAAGGTGTTATCGTTTACCAAGCTCAGCGATCGAGTCAGATGACCATCTAAGTTTTTGAGCGATCTGACTCGATGCAAGCATGTTATGAAGTTTATCGCCAATCGAAAGCGGGGCACTACACTTATGGTTCCATTGCAGACATCTCTCTGTCCTTTAGTTACATGAGCTTACATATTTCAGTGTCCAACATGTGTGTCTACAAACACAGGCAAGCATATCTAAGTGTATATATGTATATCTGCAGCATCTCATGCTTGCTTGCATAATCATGAGCATGCATATGTGCTTGTTCATGTTGGGGCACACCCTTTTCAGAGTAAATTACTCTAAATCGATACGTTTTTTTCGAGTTCTTGACCTTAGTGGTTTGGTATGCATTTAACTTGACATCGTCGATTTGAATGAATTCGAGGCAAAAGAAATTTCGTTTGTGGAACAGAGTAGAAAAGAAGGGGCCGAATCACCCACAAAGTTCTTTGATCGTACCGACCGTTGAACCGCTTCGCAACGTTCAAGTTTTAGTTACGCGAGCTCCTGCAATGACACCAACACTTAGTTAGGATTCTTTCTTCATTCCTTCATTTCGAAATTCGTAGATTACATTCAGAAAACGATGCGAAAGCACTTTCATCAAAACTAAGCAGAAAAAGCTCCAAGAAAACCAAACAACGGCCCGGTCCCGTCGAAGGGACTCTTATATAGAGGACACTCGCCGAGACGTAGCCCACTGTATCTAGGACTTATTCTAACAGAAGTCGTTCCATTAGTTGGATCGATTCTCGTAACATCCGTCCAAATCGACTTAATCGATCCTGCAAGGTTTTTCGTTTACCAAGCTCAGCGATCGAGTCAGATGACCATCTAAGTTTTCGATCGATCTTGTCACGCCCCGATCCCGGAGGATCGAAAACTAGCCACTGGGCGTGATGCCGTACAAGTCTAGATTGTACTTGTACAAGGCAAAACCATTACAGTTCCTGGTAATTCTCAGAAAACATCAGCAATGCAGCGAAACTAAGCAGATAAATTGAAGTCACACAATTTATATAGAAATGTATCTCTTTATTGATAATCAAAATGGATTACAAGACTTGCAGCGGAATACAGAGTTTACAACTGTTTACAAGACTTTTGAATAGCCAACTGAATGTATACACTTGCCCTCTAGGCTACAAATGAATATACCGACTTCTTTACAATGAACTTGCCAATATGGCTACAATCTCACTGGTATGACTGAGTTCCCATGTTCCATACATTATGTCCCGTATAGCAGAAGACATCGTCTTGCAAGAGGAGCTTCTGCACACCCATCCGATTCATCGATGCCAAGCACTGATTCACAGGATTTCCCCCAAGCAAACACCTGTAATATTGCCCACAACGTGGGTCAGTACATCATCAATGTACTGGCGAGCGGTGCTGGCCCAACTCACCTAAGAAGACAACACTAAGTAATCATGTTATAGAACATTATTAACAGTGATCTTTCTTGTTGCCTTAGGGTCAATTTCATGTTATAGCCGACAAGAAGTACAGCATGCAAATCTCATAGCCAACATAATTTAAAGCATACTGTTATCACCCTTTGGTGATTCTTACCCATAGTCGTGTAGCCATCCCTGTGCATTTATAATACTTACTCTGCCTGCACAAGACATTGTTAGAAACAATATCATGATTCAATATGAATATCACCGTTCAGGTGATTCTTACCAACAGCCGACATCCTTCCCTGTATTTGAGTAATAACTTACTCTGCCTGTATAAGACATCATTAGCACCTGACCTATCTATATGAAGGTCACTGGCGACACGCCATCCTGGACCGTCTTACTGGTACAACGACGCCCTTTCAGTGCAGGTAGCTAGCCTCACTGCAAGTCCCGTTTACCGATGCCAGTACGTCGGCACATTCCTTGTTTCCCCCTAGGATGAACCGGGTTCCATGGCCCAGGAATACCGTTCGAGGAAACTACCTTGTCGACAAGTTGTCCATGACCATGCAACTATATGCAACTTATGTAAGAAGAAAACATATAATGCATGATAAGGAAAACTAAGTAATTCAGCCACCATTCTCATTCATATTACCATCTTGCCATCTAGCCATCTTGCCTTGAGCCAATGCTCATATTATCCTCTACCCATCCAGGGTCTTAGTGAAACCAACATTCTACATCGGCACAGGATAATAGAATGTTGTTTTCCAATCTTTTTTGCCATCTCTTTCCAACCAACTCAATGTACTTACCGCCCAATCTTGGGACTTAGCATATGTTTAGCATACATTCATTCGAATACAAATTAAGCATACTCACTGCCTAGTTCTTGGGTCTTAACATCTGTTTTGCCATCTATTCATTGAGCCAAAGCTCGATATACTCACTGCCCAAGTATTTGGGACTTTGCCTTCACCTGTCATATAATTCATCGCAACAGCGTACAAGCATACAATTCATTTAGCCACAACAGTTTACGTTCATGTGATTATTATCTTTCATTATCTTTCTAAATTCCATGCAATGTGTTATTGAGCAATTCAACAAGAAACATAGCATACTATCCTTATTTTAAGCGTGAAGCTAAAGGATCTTTGAAGGGTTCAACACTACTCACTTTCATAGGACGATTTCCGCCACGATCGCATAGTCTTCCAAGCGATCCTTCGCATAATCCCAAGTCCAACAAGGCTTCATCGAACCAACCATCCAACATAAGGCATCTTGCGGGTCGGGGCACTACAATATATACCACCCAGAAAAAGTTTCGTCCTCGAAACTTAAAACAAAACTCATCCCCAAAATTTCAACCAACTCTTCATGAAACTTCTCAACGATCAACTTTGCACCATCTAATATTTCTCCGTAATCTCTCGGTTGATTTCAAGTAGTGTACCATCTCGTTACAGCATCCCAATTGATTCAACATAGTTTACTATCTTTGATCTTTCCTCCGACACTCGTGTAAATCCTCAGCACATGATAATCCTTCCCGTGGCTTCGTTTGAATTCAGCATACCACTTAGTTGGAATCATACACATATTTTAGGCGTCCCCAAAATACATGCACTTCAGCCAAGTTCAGTGATAGAGAAAACGAACGAGCTACGGTGTACCTTCCTTTTCGAACATCAGTAATTCTTTTCAAGCATCTCTTATAATCCCACTTGTTTATTCAATATCCCGACCAACCAATAACGCAACAGATGTTGCCAATTCCAACTCGAGAAATTTTCCTCAACCGATCCAAAATTTCCAAAATATTCCGACTTAGATGTATCAAGTATTCTTTTCAAGTTTATTGTCATCCATGCCACCAAAATTGATAAATCCTATTGCCATATTTTATTTCGATACCCCGATTCTCGTCGGTCAAATCTTGTACTCATCATCGTTCGCATCCATATACTTTGTTTGCAACTCGTAACTTTCTCAATCATGATCCATCTTCCAAATCGTACCATCCTTCAAATTGTACCACAATTTCACTCTAGCAACATTTCTTGCTATACTCCAACATTTTCTCGTATTGATCAAGCCATCATATTTATCCTCTCGCATAGGTAACTATCATATTCCAGCAACATTAATTCTGAGGGTCATTCATATTCACATTCGCCGATCTCGGCTACATGCACTATCCAATTCTGTCATTACACTTATCCTCAATCTTGATCCGGTCAATAAAATTATTCCAACTATCTCAAAGCACTACCAACAATTTTTGCAGCTCAATATCAATCAACCAATCCAACCAGTTCTAACAATTCCCAACATTTCAACCAAAGCAACTCAATTTCCAAAACCAACATGATCCGTCATCCCATCCAACATTATAACATCAAAATTTCCCAAATATCTATTCAATTCCAAAGCCTACCTTCCAACATATCTTATTCATTCCAACTATACTCATGCAACACCAATAGGGACATCCTACGGTTTTTCAATAGTCAACTTAGCATACAATCAAGTCTTTACGGTCAGCTAATCTAAGCTAAACCAGACATTCAGCTAACCCATATGAGATAAGTAGCTATCAGGGACATACTTATCTCTTATCTTAGAGGCAACCAATTCTCAACATAGGGCAACTCTATGGTCTGACCAACTTAGGGACATGGGACGCCACCCCAATCTTATGAACTTATACCCAACACGGACAACTGAAGAACATAGCCAACTAATCTGAGACTTAAGCAAGCAACCAACAATCTAGGCAACCAACCGACCATCTAGGCAACTAGCCAACAATCTAGGGTCAAGTCTTTCTACCCGTACTCATACTCGAGTCATACCCAACGAAGTCTCATTCTAGACTTACCCGCAACCGACAAAGTCTATCCGACAATTCTATCCAACAATTCTATGGGCCAATCTCGAAGCTATCATATAAAATTCCTCAATCGAGTATCCAAAATTTCAATTTTTCAACTTGCATAGACATAGTATCTGTTCGATCCAACTTGTATCCTCATATCGTACTCAAATTGTCTATTCAATCGGTTCAACTATTCTGAATCATCATCCGACATTGTTATTTCAATACTTTATCACTTATGATCTCTTCCTACGGTCTCTTTGCGACATAATCGTTTCCCACATTCTTAGATCATCGATACGGTCCGTACTCTTTCAACCAACAAAAATAAGGCAACTTTAATCATATTTCTCCCGAGGCATCATTTATAAATTTTCTAACACCAACACGGTCATCTCTTAGCAATTCACGTTAACCACCAATATTAGTTTTGTATCATCTCCTTCTGATTCCATAGGAAGATTTACTATTCATGCACCAATCCAATCTCTATAGCACCAATCATCTCGCATCATATATCGGTCATCTTAGTGGACATGACATAACTCATCGGCTAAGTCATAATCCAACAATTCTATATTCCACCAAACTTGTTATTCAAGCGATAACATCATCCACCAACAGGGTCTATTACATATCGCTGCACCTCGATACTTATTTGTATTCCAGCTATTCGACTCTCGTAAGGAGCATCTATTCTTTCATGCATCAAGGGACAAGTACCCATTCTCTATGCTTCAAAATAGTCAAGGGTCATAACTTGTTAATTCGGGACATCAATTTCCTTCAAGCACACTGCACCACGTACTAAGATCATCTATTCCACAAGCCCATTCTCTAACTTTTCGGTCGTCGATGCAACTCTCTGCATTTTCTAAATCATTCGCAATATCCCGATAAGCGTCTAACATTACCATCAGTTCTATCGATATCCACATGCAATTTCTTTAACTCAATTCCAACATCGTTCAATATTCGGTCCATAGTTGTTCTCGCAAAATCTTTCAATAGCAATACCACACTATCATTACCAAGCCTACAATCCTTCTACCCAACTGATTCAAGTACTCGCCTGAATCTGAAATTCTTTTCTTTCCCAACCAAGGCATCCATTTTATATTCTCAATTCTCTTATTACCCAACTTAATGCTAACCGACAAGGTCTAGCGATGGTCCATCTGAACACATCAAAATCTCACAACGGGTCATCCAACTTAACAATCAAGGAACACGCCTAGCCAACATGTATCAATCGTAAGCTCAGCTACGATTCGATACCACCCACTACCTTATAGGTAAGGCAATCACAAAATCATAGACACATCAAGGGTCAAGGGACATCTTATCACTACGAGGGTATACACAATATACCACTCAGAGCTCAAGCCATTCCGACACAATATTCTCTCACATCAAACCAACGTCTAACATGGACAATCCATCATGTAGTGGTTATGCTGACCACAAATACCGACTCATGATTCTGTCGGTTCCCATTCACTGAAATCTATGCACATTCTGTTCCAACATACCATGCCATCACCCACTGTCGATTGCTGCATAACAATCGATTCAAAGAATCCCACACATAAGACATCCAGCATACATCACAAACTTACGCATCGCATCATTGTTATTCTTTTTGGTATCTTTTAGAAATTCAACAAAGCATACATATCACAGCCCACATATTTAGACTTATTGTATGGAACACCCAGTTAGAGGTTAGAATGATCAACGGACTTTCAGTCAAGGGAACAACATAGAATAGTTTGGAAGCAACACAGAAGAATCGCAGAAGCACTATGAATTATCATAGAGGCAACTTTGATTTCATCGCGGAAGCAACTTTGAGTATTCGCGGAAGCAACTTTGATTCACCGCGGAAGCAACTTTTGAATAATCGCGGAAGCAATCTTTGAATCATCGCGGAAGCAGCTTAGAAACATCTTAGTAGCAACGTTGATTCGAAACAAATCAAATAGGAATCCAAGGACGTAAAGCCGTGCTCTGATACCATTATGTCACGCCCCGATCCCGGAGGATCGAAAACTAGCCACTGGGCGTGATGCCGTACAAGTCTAGATTGTACTTGTACAAGGCAAAACCATTACAGTTCCTGGTAATTCTCAGAAAACATCAGCAATGCAGCAAAACTAAGCAGATAAATTGAAGTCACACAATTTATATAGAAATGTATCTCTTTATTGATAATCAAAATGGATTACAAGACTTGCAGCGGAATACAGAGTTTACAACTGTTTACAAGACTTTTGAATAGCCAACTGAATGTATACACTTGCCCTCTAGGCTACAAATGAATATACCGACTTCTTTACAATGAACTTGCCAATATGGCTACAATCTCACTGGTATGACTGAGTTCCCATGTTCCATACATTATGTCCCGTATAGCAGAAGACATCGTCTTGCAAGAGGAGCTTCTGCACACCCATCCGATTCATCGATGCCAAGCACTGATTCACAGGATTTCCCCCAAGCAAACACCTGTAATATTGCCCACAACGTGGGTCAGTACATCATCAATGTACTGGCGAGCGGTGCTGGCCCAACTCACCTAAGAAGACAACACTAAGTAATCATGTTATAGAACATTATTAACAGTGATCTTTCTTGTTACCTTAGGGTCAATTTCATGTTATAGCCGACAAGAAGTACAGCATGCAAATCTCATAGCCAACATAATTTAAAGCATACTGTTATCACCCTTTGGTGATTCTTACCCACGGTCGTGTAGCCATCCCTGTACATTTATAATACTTACTCTGCCTGCACAAGACATTGTTAGAAACAATATCATGATTCAATATGAATATCACCGTTCAGGTGATTCTTACCAACAGCCGACATCCTTCCCTGTATTTGAGTAATAACTTACTCTGCCTGCATAAGACATCATTAGCACCTGACCTATCTATATGAAGGTCACTGGCGACACGCCATCCTGGACCATCTTACTGCTACAACGACGCCCTTTCAGTGCAGGTAGCTAGCCTCACTGCAAGTCCCGTTTACCGATGCCAGTACGTCGGCACATTCCTTGTTTCCCTCTAGGACGAACCGGGTTCCATGGCCCAGGAATACCGTTCAAGGAAACTACCTTGTCGACAAGTTGTCCATGACCATGCAACTATATGCAACTTATCTAAGAAGAAAACATATAATGCATGATAAGGAAAACTAAGTAATTCAGCCACCATTCTCATTCATATTACCATCTTGCCTTGAGCCAATGCTCATATTATCCTCTACCCATCCAGGGTCTTAGTGAAACCAACATTCTACATCGGCACAGGATAATAGAATGTTGTTTTCCAATCTCTTTTGCCATCTCTTTCCAACCAACTCAATGTACTTACCGCCCAATCTTGGGACTTAGCATATGTTTAGCATACATTCATTCGAATGCAAATTAAGCATACTTACTGCCCAGTTCTTGGGTCTTAACATCTGTTTTGCCATCTATTCATTGAGCCAAAGCTCGATATACTCACTGCCCAAGTATTTGGGACTTTGCCTTCACCTGTCATATAATTCATCGCAACAGCGTACAAGCATACAATTCATTTAGCCACAACAGTTTACGTTCATGTGATTATTATCTTTCATTATCTTTCTAAATTCCATGCAATGTGTTATTGAGCAATTCAACAAGAAACATAGCATACTATCCTTATTTTAAGCGTGAAGCTAAAGGATCTTTGAAGGGTTCAACACTACTCACTTTCATAGGACGATTTCCGCCACGATCGCATAGTCTTCCAAGCGATCCTTCACATAATCCCAAGTCCAACAAGGCTTCATCGAACCAACCATCCAACATAAGGCATCTTGCGGGTCGGGGCACTACAATATATACCACCCAGAAAAAGTTTCGTCCTCGAAACTTAAAACAAAACTCATCCCCAAAATTTCAACCAACTCTTCATGAAACTTCTCAACGATCAACTTTGCACCATCTAATATTTCTCCGTAATCTCTCGGTTGATTTCAAGTAGTGTACCATCTCGTTACAGCATCCCAATTGATTCAACATAGTTTACTATCTTTGATCTTTCCTCCGACACTCGTGTAAATCCTCAGCACATGATAATCCTTCCCGTGGCTTCGTTTGAATTCAGCATACCACTTAGTTGGAATCATACACATATTTTAGGTGTCCCCAAAATACATGCACTTCAGCCAAGTTCAGTGATAGAGAAAACGAACGAGCTACGGTGTACCTTCCTTTTCGAACATCAGTAATTTTTTTCAAGCATCTCTTATAATCCCACTTGTTTATTCAATATCCCGACCAACCAATAACGCAACAGATGTTGCCAATTCCAACTCGAGAAATTTTCCTCAACCGATCCAAAATTTCCAAAATATGTGCTTGTTCATGCCAAATATTTTTTCTTATTTTTTAGGTTTTGGAGGTGTTAGTAAGATTGGTAGTAGTATTTTGGATGTTGATTTTGAGTGATGTTGGATGTTTTTTAGTTGCTGGAGTAAAAAAAGTTAGTTTTATGCCAAATATTTTTTTGTCATTGAAGATTAATGTGAGAAGAATCAGAAGTGTGAGGATTGTTGGACCCGTTTGGAATGACTAGCTCATGCATACTACGACCATTGCTAGAGAATTGAATTGCCTTTAGACCATCGTGATTACCATATGAGAAGGAAAGGATTATAAGAATGTTGGTTTAGTCTTGTTGGGCTTGTTTGAAACAACTAGCTCTACTTCAACTTTAAGGAGCATACAACATTTCTTTTCGGTTTAGGTTATTAAGACTGGGTTTGGCATTAGTTATCATGTCCGCTTCTGCTTATTTTCTAAAAAGCAGTTTCGAAAGCTGTTTGGTAACAGCAACTTATCTAAAAACTTTCGAGAAGTCTGTTCAATTTGTGCTTCTGCTGCTGCTCTTTGAAAAGCAGTAGCAACTCCAAATCAGGATCAAGTTACCGCAAATATCTGTCTGCAACCATGGCATATTTCTGTTTATGCTACTTGATCCTAGTACAACTGTCCTAGAAATGTTTTTCGTCTAGATGTGGCATTTCCTCTCTTAGTTGTGCCATCTTGTTATTTTAAAATTCAACTCCTTGATAGGCAACTTTTTTAGTATCTCATTTTTTAATTATGTTTTCGGCTGTCCGACATATTTATCTTGTTCAATATTATTTCAAAATATAATATTAGAGCCCGTTAAATTCGATAGACCCGGCCCAACCCGACCCGACCCGACCCGAGTAAATTAGGTTCCTTTCTATTCTTCCGGGCTCGGTCTTGGGCTTCAATGTTGAACCCGAGGTCGGGTTGGGCTTGGGTTTGTGCTAGGCTTTCGATGCATTGGGTTAGGTTCGGGTTGAGGTCAAACCCGACCCAACCCGCCCGAGTTGCACCCCTATTCACGCCACTCCAGGCTAGTATACCTTGCCAATTTTGTACATTCATATAAATATTTATTTCTTGTCTTTTATTCATGTTGCTTTCTGCTTGGTTGTACATGAGTTGTTAGATATTTTCTTATAATTTTGTTATAGTTATTATAACTCCTCTTTCCAGAAATTTTGAAATATTTATTATTATTATTTATTTGATTTAAATGGTGATTTTTGAATGTTATAAATAATTAATTAGTTAATTATTACGGTAGATGCCTTTAGTCACGATTAAATTTGGAGTACAAGATGACCAAGAATTTTGGCACGGATAGTGTAGTTGGGTGCCTTGACTAGTGTTCAAGCTATGGTAGGGAAAGCCAAGCCATAAGTGTGTCATAACTAGAAAAATCAGACCAAGTTGCGACTTAACCTCTAAAGACATTTTAATTATTTATTTATTTATTATATTATTGACTTGTAGGAGACCCGGTTGTACCGATTTAGCCCGAACTGGACCCAAACCAAACCCGAGCCCATGTAGTTGTGTAGTGCGACCAACGATGTTTATGTAGATATATAGATGGGTATATATATATATTGGTTGTCCATTTTTATAATCTACTGAGTAATTCCTATAATTTGAATATTAAAAATATAGTATACGCATTATTCGCTATTTTAATTTATATTTATCTTGGTAAAATATGATAAATAATTTTCTTGTATATCCTTGTACATTTTTAGAGTTTTAGACTATATATGTATATTTGTATGAGTGCTTAGTAAATAATTGCCTATATGATTTTATTATTGACTATAAAGGTTGGTAAAATCTATATATAACCTATGAGTGTTATTTGTTATTAAATGTAGTAATTTATTTTGGAGGGAGGATAATAAATGCTACAAAAATATATTTTAGTATTTTGTACTAATTGGATAATTATATGGTATATATAAGTTTATCTATATGTATATATATAATAGTTATATATATAGAAGTTTAGAAAAAAAATATATAAAACAAATGGGCCAAAACCCCCCAACCCTCTTGGAACCCTATCCCAGCACAGTAGCAGCCCCATCCAACCCTGTTGGAACCCGACCCCCCCTTGCGTTACATAGCCGAGCAAAAGAAGCCTATATATATATATATGTGGAGAGATCGAGAGAGAGAAAGAGATGAAAACCCTAACACCTTGCTCAAACCAAGCCGCCACCTCACTCACGACCCCCGACAGAACCCCTCAGCCATGGCGCGTCGTCGCGGCCGACCGTCGGAGCAGTCCCACGTGCGGCAGACTGCAGCAGCCACAACAACAACAAGAGAAAGCAACAGCAGCAACAACGTCCACGAAGCCAATTTTGCAGCGCGTGTTCTCGGTGCGCGCTCGATCGTTTAACGATCTACCACTTCAGGTACGAGCACAACATATACGTCTCGAGGTCCCTTCGATTAGTTTGTAGTTAGAAGCCTCTGATCGCTCGAAAAATCGATGCGAAGATGGAGAAAAACTTGTTTGAAAATAGAGTTTACAACTGCCCTAATACCCTGTTTGGAAGGCCGCTTCTGGTCGATCTAGTGTGAAACCTTGGAACCTATTTAAATGGAACTATAGACAAACTAACCAGCATCACAACGGTGCTTGTACTTATGAAAATCACCACAAAATCATTTTTGTAAATAGTTGCAAATATCACGAAAAAAATAGTTTTTAAAATAAGAAAAATTTAAGAAAATCGTCGATACGGCGTGCGCCCCGACAAACTCGTCGACGTGGTCGTGAACCAAAAACATCGAAAGGTAATGGCTTCACGAACGTGTGGGCTTTGACGGAATTTAAATTGGTTGCGTGTGCGCGACGAATTTGATGCGTATCCGTCAAAATTCACCGTATCGACCTCTTTGAAAATTTTCTAATTACTTTGTGCACGTTCGTCAGATCGAGACAAAATTTACGCCAACAGTACTGTATCATTTTTCTGGTCCTGTATGTCAAGTTTGGTCCGATTCTGAGACAGCTGATCGGATAGCCGTTTTGCGGGCCCCACGATCTGACTCAACGGGCGATTTCGTGCACGGCCCACCAGAATCCAAAATTGGACTTATAATTGGGTTCGTGTCATTAAAATAAATCCGTAGACATATAATTTGATGACTTTAGAGACCATTGACTCTGGCACGCTTTTCGGTACAAAGTGGGTCCAATGACGGACATCTTTTTGGCACGAAATGACCATTTTGCCCCTTTGTCCAGAATTAGACTTATGGACCGGCAATTCTAGATAATTTAAATATTTTGAAAATGCTGGTAATGTCTATTTCAGCTTTCGGAGACAGTTGTGAGATTTAGACTTTATGGCTTACCAGTTGACAGTATATTGTCGGTTGTTCTTGCTACCACCAGGCAAGTATACCTTGCCTCCCTCTACAGTTTATTTCATGCTTATATTGTTTCTCCTTTAGTTATATGTTATCATTTAGTTTTCTAGAGTTGATTTGGTTGACATGCCTCTTCTGCTTGTTGACACGCTTGCCACACAGAGATTAGTATCATGGATTTTGTTTATACTTCTTGACTGTCATTCATGTGATTTACCATGCTTGTGATCTGATTCCATGAGTACAAGCTGGGCGGAAAAATATCTTAGTAGACATGTGGACTACCCATTCCATCCCAAAATGTCTGATCTTGACTGATAGCAGCTGCACACGACACGTGCAGGGTGCCGTATTTACCCCTTAGCCGTTCACATGTCGAAAAGGATATTTCAACACACGTAGAACGTTCATGTTTTCTTGCTAGCAGATCATTTATGAGTACTTGTTTTCGTATCAGTGTTCATAGTACTTGTCAGTTTCTGTCTCGTTCCTGGTTATTTTTGTATGCATGATAAACTGTTAGATAGACATATTTTATGTATCTTGCTGGTCCTCTGAGGACCTAATGTTCTCTTCAGGTAGCTGGTTGCACGAAGTTAGTTAGCTGAGCATGTGGTAGTTGATCACGTCTGCATGATTCAGGTATTGTTAGTGATATTCATTTTGTTATCCTCTCGTGCCTTATGTTCCTTATCATGATATACTCTACTTGTTAGTTTAGTTTATAGACTCTTGTTCGTTTGTGGAGTCTAATCGCACATGT
Source organism: Iris pallida (assembly GCA_029216955.1). NCBI lineage: Eukaryota > Viridiplantae > Streptophyta > Magnoliopsida > Asparagales > Iridaceae > Iris > Iris pallida. The sequence continues at coordinate 3,169,356 of JANAVB010022200.1, forward strand.
ATGATAGTGGGCTGCAGACCACGACCCACAGTGTTCATTCATATTTTATATTCTTATTGTGGATAGAGATATAGTCATTCCATGATTAGGCACGTGATACCATAGTCCAAACAACGTTTACGTATTCGAGATGGGCTGGAGTCCGCTCGATACGTAGCTGGCTTGCTCACGAGCTCGCGTTCGAAAAACGGGTGCGAGTCGTGACAAGTTTTTTTGGTGGCCCATGCAGGTAAGAGCATATCGTATCGGTTACGTAACTGTACTGATATGAGCCTGCGACTATGACTAAGACTCAGAAATCTCAATCCACACTGCCTTGAAGATTCACCTAGAAATTTCTCTACGTCCTTGAAATTTCATATTTGTTCTCGGTTATTCTTCCTTGCCTTCCGAACCATTAATTTTCGTCTCTTCCTATTTCGAGGTGACGAACGATCGTGCTGTCTAGAATTTATCAGAAACTCTTAAGTTATAGTATAATATTGCATGATTATTTAATTTTGGTTGTTTGATAGATATGGGGAGATTATAGATGCCATATGTCTTAGATATCTATGGGTAATGATTAGCAACTAGATGGAAGGTTAAAAGGTTTTAGTGACATACCTTTGAGGGAGTAGTGTGACCAAAGGTGGGTAGAAGTCCTCGTGGTTTCGTAGTTACAAAATGGCTAGGTGAAGGATATAAACTATTTTTGAGGAATTAAAATTTAAGGAGATTAAGGTAAAAGTAGACTTTTTTTTTTGAATTTTAAGGAATAGTTGTGAATTAGAATTTCGAGGACGAAATTATTTTTAAGGTGGGTAGATTTGTAACTCCTCTTCCCGAAAATTTTGAAATATATTTTTATTATTTATTTGATTTAAATGATGATTTTTGAATGTTATAAATAATTAATTAGTTAATTATTACGGTAGATGTCTTTAGTCATGATTAAATTTGGAGTACAAGATGACCAAGAATTTTGACACGGATAATGTAGTTGGGTGCCTTGACTACTGTCCTAACTAGGAGAACCAGGCCAAGTTACGACTTACCCTCTAAAGATATTTTAATTATTTATTTATTATATTATTGACTTGTAGGAGACCCGGTTGGACCGATTTAGCCCGAACTGGACCCAAATCAAACCCGAGCCCATGTAGTTGTGTAGTGCGACCAACGACGTTCATGTAGATATATAGATGGGTATATATATATTGGCAGTCCATTTTTATAATCTACTGAGTAATTCCTATAAATTGAATATTAAAAATATAGTATACGCATCATTCGATATTTTAATTTATATTTATCTTGGAAAAATATGATAAATAACTTTCTTATATATCCTTGTACATTTTTAGAGTTTTAGACTATATATGTATATTTGTATGAGTGCTTAGTAAATAATTGCCTATATGATTTTATTATTGACTATAAAGGTTGTTAAAATCTATATATAACCTATGCGTGTTATTTGTTATTAAATGTAGTAATTTATTTTGGAGGGAGGATAATAATTGCTACAAAAATATGTTTTAGTATTTTGTACTAATTGGATAAATATATGGTATATAGAAGTGTATTTATATGTATATATATAATAGTTATATATATAGAAGTTTAGAAAAAAAATATATAAAACAAATGGGCCAAAACCCCCCAACCCTTTTGGAACCCGACCCCAGCACAGTAGCAACCTCGCCCAACCCTGTTAGAACCCGACCCCCCTTGCGTTACATAGCCGAGCAAAACCAGCCTTTATATATATATATATATATATATATATAGAGAGAGATCGAGAGAGAGAAAGAGATGAAAACCCTAACACCCTGCTCAACCCAAGCCGCCACCTCACTCACGACCCCCGGCAGAATCATTCAACCATGGCGCGTCGTCGCGGCCGACCGCCGGAGCAGCCCCACGCACGGCGGACTGCAGCAGCCGCAGCAACAACAAGAGGAAGCAACAGCAGCAACAACGTCCACGAAGCCAATTTTGCAGCGCGTGTTTTCGGCGCGCGCTCGATCGTTTAACGATCTACTACTTCAGGTACGATCACAACATATACGTCTCGAGGTCCCATCAATTAGTTTGTAGTTAGAAGCCTCTGATCGCTCGAAAAATCGATGCGAAGATGGAGAAAAACTTGTTCGAAAACAGAGTTTGCAACTGTCCCAATACCCTGTTTAGAAGGCCGCTTCTGATCGATCCAGTACGGAACCTTGTAACCTATTTAAAGGGACCTATAGAAAACCTAACCAGCATCACAACGGTGCTTGTAGTTATGAAAATCATCACGAAATTAGTTTTGTAAACAGTTGCAAATATCACAAAAAATAGTTTTCAAAATAGGAGAAATTCAAGAAAATCGTCGATACGGCGTGTGCACCGACAAACCGGGCGACGTGGTCACGAACCAAAAACATCAAAAGATGCGTAATGGCTTCGCGGATGTGTGGGCTTTGACAGAATTTAAATTGGTTGCGTGTGCGCGACGAATTTGATGTGTATCCGTCAAAATTTACCGTATCGGTCTCTTTGCAAATTTTCCAATTAATTTGTGCACGTTCGTCAGATCGAGACGAAACTTGCGCCAATAGCACCGTATCATTTTTTGGTCCTATATGCCAGGTTTGGTCTGATTCTGAGACAGTTGATCGGATCGCCGTTTTGCGGGCCCTACGATCCGACTCAACGGACGATTTTGTGCACGGCCCACCGGAATCTAAAATTGGACATACCGTTGGGTTCATATCATTAAAACGAATCCGTAGATATATAGTTTGATGACTTTAGAGACCATTAACTCTGGTACGCTTTTTGGTACAAAGCGGGTCCAACGACGGACATCGTTTTGGCCCGAAATGACCATTTTGCCCCTGTGTCTAGAATTGGACTTATGGACAGGCAATCCTAGCTAATTTGACTATTCTAAAAATACTGGTAATATCTATTTCAGCTTTCGGAGACAGTTGTGAGATTTGGACTTTATGGCTTACAAGTTGACAGTATATTGTTGGTACTTCGTGCTACCACTAGGCAAGTATACCTTGCCTCCTTCTACAGTTTATTTCATGCTTATATTATTTCTCCTTTATTTTTATGTTATTATTTTGTTTTTTAGAGTTGATTTGGTTGACATGTCTCTTTTGCTTGTTGATACGCTTGCCACACGAAGATTAGTATCATGGATTTTGTTTATACTTCTTGACTGTCATTCATGTGATTTACCATGCTTGTGACCTGATTCCATGAGTACTAGCTGGACGAAAAATATCTTAGTAGACATGTGGACTACCCATTCCATCCCAAAATGTCTGATCTTGACTGATAGCAGCTGCACACGACACGTGCAGGGTGACGTATTTACCCCTTAGCCGTTTACATGTCGAAAAGGATATTTCAACACACGTAGATAGTTCATGTTTTTTTTTGCTAGCAGATCATTTACGAGTACTTGTTCTCGTATCCATGTTCATAGTACTTGTCAGCTTCTGTCTCGTTCCTAGTTATTTTTTTATGCATGATAAACTGTTAGATAAGCATGTTTTATGTATCTTGCTAGTCCTTTGAGGACCCGATGATCTCTTCAGGTATCTGGTTGCACGGAGTTAGTTAGCTGAGCATGTGGTAGTTGATCACATCTGCACGATTCACGTATTGTTAGTAATATTCATTTTGTTATCCTCTCATGCCTTATGTTCCTTATCATGATATACTCTACTTGTTAGTTTAGTTTATAGACTTTTGTTCTTTTGTGGAGTCTAATCGGAAATGTATGATAGTGGACTGCAGACCACTACCTATAGTGTTCATTCATGTTTTATATTCTTATTGTGGATTGAGATATAGTTATGCCTTGCCATGATTAGGCACGTGATACCATAGTCCAGACAGCGTTTACGTATTCGAGATGGGCTGGAGTTAGCTCGATACGTAGCTGGCTTGCTTACAACCTCGCGTCCGAAAAGCGGATGCGGGTCGTGACAGTTATCATGATTCACATGTCTTCTTCCCTCATTTTCATATATGTCATTAGGCACCGTTGTTACTTGCACAACTCTCGAGATCTTATCAATTTCTTTCTAAAAAGTAGATGTCACGACCCGCACCCGCTATAAGGGCACGCGTACGTAACAACGCCCATCCCTCACCGTAAAAATGGCGTGGAACGCTGTAGGTTTTCTACTCTAACAACAGTTTATATATAATATCAAAACCTGTCGAGAATATGGTCAACTTCGAATGGAGGACAAGCAATGATAATATATGAGTGCTCAATCACAACTCTAAGATGATAAGTAAAGACTGAAAGATAAAGACAACATGTCGATAAAAGATAACCTGTCAAGTCCAAACATAAATAATATACAAGTCAAAGTCCAAGTCTCTAATATAATCCAAAATAATAACAGTCTAAAAAGTAACTGGAGACAAGGTCCAGTACAAAAGACCTACTCTAACTAAGCAATAGGTAAAGTCTCGTCAGGCGGAGCTAAGCCCTGCTGGACCAAGGTCTCCAAGTCTAAGCACACTACGTCATCCGGACCGTAGTAGGTACTGCAATCTCCCTCATCAGCATCTGTAATATTTTGTCAACATATCCAATCAGGATAGAACGAGTACATATATCTCATAACAGATCTCAAGATAGAATAAAAGCTATAAGACTGTAAATAGAGCATATACAATAAAATCATGGAGTGTACATATATGTATCATAGCATGGTAAGCTGTAGAGCTAGAGCTAGAACAGAAAAGTAGAACTGAATCATGGTATGTACATAAATCAAGGTAAGCCATATATCCAATGTGTATGAGTAGCAGTTTTAACTTGTGATTGGCTTGGGTACCTGTCAAGAACCGGCCTGGCTAGTCATAAGTGCGGTATATGACTAACACTATTCAAGAATGCAAGGGGATATGATCACAGGCATACGCTACTACTCTCCCTGCCCCAACTGGTAGAATAGATCCAAACAGGACACGTCACTACACGGGATTCTATGAGAAGGGAGCTAATCTCTCTAGAATCAATGACCATATATTGAGCAAGAGCTACAAGGGAGCTTGCACAATACATCCCAACCTAAAAAGGAGAAACATCTCTCGTCGAGATCCAGGAATACCAATCCGTGAGAACCATGTGTCAGGAATAAGCATATCTACACTAAGTACATGAATCGTAACAGTTATCATAAATTGGGAATAAGTTATCAGAGAATGTACTCGCCTGTAATATGATAAAATATGTCAACCGGATCCAATACAGCGTCTCGAGGACCTATAGAGAACAAGACGTATCAATACTATTGTAGGCCTTAAAAATGAAAGTCACGCTGAGTTGATCGGAACTGGGTCCGAAAGTCACGCTGAGTTGATCAGGACAATATTAAAAAATCACGCTGGGAGACAGCTCATCATTTTGTCAGAGTGTCATTATGACTGACAGCATGACAGTCGAAGAATGTCTTCTCGTATGCCACGTATGCACGGAACTCGAGAGATCACTGCCGACTATTGCGTGACTTTTGAAATCTTCTTTAGCAAGATTCAGCCTTCACCAAGTTGGCGTACCAAAAGAGCTTCTTGTCATTTAATGCGACTGACAAAGCAATCACTGTCAGAGATTTTGTGTCAGTCGAGGCACGTCGAATCAAGACAGCTGGCAGTTCTGCCTCAATCTTGCGTATATTTTGATCCTTCTGGCTCAAGTCTACGTGTATTTTGAACTTATATGTTCCTTCCTCAAGTCTGCGTGTATTTTGAGCTTCTTACCTCAAGTTTGCGTGGATTCTGAAGTTTCATGCCCCATATCTGCGTGGATTTTGAAGCTTTCTGCCCCAAGCCTGTGTGGATTGTGAAGCTTTTTGTCCCAAGTCTGCGTGGATTTCGAAGCTTCTTGCCCCAAGTTTGCGTAGATTTTGAAGCTTTCTGACCCAAGTCTGCGTGGATTTCATCTTCAACAAGTCTGCGTAGATTTCATCAAATTGGAGTACGTGGCAGCCATGCCACTGATCTCTCGTCTGCGTGTCCTGTAACTTGCACACGACTCATGCATGATTGCCATGTGTCCAACAGTTACAGGCTACGTCCAGTCACTGCTCACAACCTTGCGTATGTTAAATCCTGCGTGATTTTCAACTAGGCACAGGTTGTGAAGACAGTTATCCTTTCAGTTATTTTTGACTCTATAAATAGAGTTCTTTTTTCATTTATTGTACAGATACATAGATATCTAAATTGTTGTTGAAATTTTGAGAGCTTTTCTTCTTCGTATCGTCTAAGGGATAAAGCGATCGTCTTCTAGATCAGATTCCTACAGTTGTAATTTTCCCAGAAACACAATAAATAAAGTGAATTTATTTATGAAAAACAAATTGGCGACTCTGCTGGGGAAAACTATCTCCTCTTCTGAGATGGCAACAACTCAATGCGACACTTCGTCAGTCGGCTCGACGAAGAAGGTGATATCGATCCAATTCGATCAACTCGCCTATGAAGAAATACAGCGGGCTAAGGGTGGCAAGCCCACTTCAGCCTCCATCACCACTGCCAAATCGAAGGGACGATCTATCTACGTCCCTGAGAATCTGTTGGCAACCAATGGTGAAGTTTCTGCCACAGTGTCTACTCCTAACACTGGCAAAGACTCTACTGCAAGCACGCACGCTCTTGTGTGCTCGAAGACGACAGCAGTCAAAAGTCACGCTGGCAGCACTGGCTCCTTAACCAAACCTGTTCCAGCGTGCAATCTCACAGTCAAAAGTCACGCTGACAGCATTGGCTCTTTAACCAAGCCTGTTCCAGCGTGCAATCTCAAATTCAATAGTCACGCTGACAGCACTGGCTCCTTAGCCAAATCTGTTCCAGCGTGTATTTCTAAAATCAAAAGTCATGCTAACAGCACTGGTTCTTTAACGAAGCCTGTTTTAGCGTGTATTCCGTATACATCATCTAAGAAGAATAGCTCTTTAGCTATCTCTTCTTCTTTGCCAAGTTCTACTAGAACTGGGGGTGGTCTTGCTAGAACTCCTTCACAAATTGCTCATAAAGTCCCTTCGAAAAGAAATAACTCTTTAGTTGTTTCTTCTGCTTCTGTAGTGTTTACTTCAGGAACAGCTTTGACTGACAGTTTTGTTAGTCAAAGAAAAGAAGATGGTCTTTTGACTACTCTTCCTTCTGGATATTCTATGTCTCAAAACTTGAATAAGTCTAAGAAGAAACATTTCTTAATGTCTTCTTCTACGACTTCTTCGAATTGGGCACAGAATTTGTCTAGAAAAGAAGGTCTGTTACCAACTCCTAATCAGGGAGATGGTTCAACTCTTTCTTCTCTGCAAATATCCAGATCAATGGAAGAAAAACTCCAAGTTTCAAAAACCAATGTATTACCTCCAACTGATCTAAGAACAAAACTCCATCAAATCCGTTTGGGAAACACTGCTGGTGTTAAGAAACCACACCAATCGGAAATAAAAATAAAAGATCCGGATGCAGAGTATGCTAAAAATTATGTGGCTCATATTAATCACTCTTTATATAATCAAGAGCCATCAAGACCCAAGAACCAGAAATATATTCCTAAAAATACACAAAGAGTGTTCTCTGATGTACCTCAGTCGTCATAGACAGATTTACGAGAACATCTTCAACAGAAGAGAATGAATAATTCTATGACAATGGACCATGCTGAATGTGACTTCCAGCCAAGAGTCATAATTCAATGCAGATGTCAATCAATGGTTCAGGACTATGTTGATCATGAATGTGATTTCCAGCCGAGAGTCACAATGCAATGCAGATGTCAAACAAAACGATAATCTGTCTTCAATCGGATTCAGTGTGAACCTATGCTTGATAAAGATGAGCCTTTGTTTGCATCTGTTAACATGACCTCTCGGGATATTAGGGGTAGAGCTGATAGTCCAGATGGAGTATATAGAGGCACAAGAGCAAGAGTCCTGGCCTCTAGTCAAAGAACTTTGATCTCTGAAGATGATTCTGAATTTCTGGGAGAGTCCAATTTCCCACCTCTTCCTACTGGGAGTAGTTCTCCTATAATTGACTTTGATGCACAAAGCAATGATTCAGAACAAACAACATCCACCAGTTCATCAATAATCCCTCGTACAGTCACGACTTATATGGTTGATGGGAATACTGATGAACCTTCTTCTTCCTTGACTCCTCAAGAACAAAGGATTGCTTCTTTGGAACAGCAAATGAAGTCTATGGCTGATACTATGAAGTCAATGTATGAACTCATGGCAACCCAGCTGCAAAATCGATAGACTGTACCAGATGCCATACCAATTGACACTGGTGTAAGTCCAATACATATTCCTCCAGCAGTACAATCCAATACTCCTGGGCAAGCTCAACCGGTTCCAAGTCACTCTGGAGCTGGGGGTAGTGCTTATAATGTTGTTCCTCCTCCCAACTTTTCTCTATAAGCTATAACTCCACAATCCTTTGGAGTTGTTACTGAAGAATTGAAGAATCTTCGAACTCAATTTGAGGCATTTAAACAGAAGGATGGTTTACAAAGGTTAGGCATCAAGCAACCTTATCCAATAGAATAGAAACAAGTATCGTATCCTCCTAAATACAAACCTTTTACTATCTCATTCTATGATGGAACCACTTCTCCGAGTAGTTTATTAATCACTTTGAAGTGATGACTGATCAGCTACAACCAAGTGACGCCCTCCTTACTCGGGTGTTTGTCGGTTGTCTCAAAGGAACGGCTTATGAATGGTATAGAAGTCTCTCAGATGGATGTATTACCTCATTTGCCGGTTTCAAACAGATGTTTCTTGAACGGTTCTATGAAGGGCTCAATGACATGACTATGTCTGCTCTTATTAGAATCAAGCAGAAAAATAATGAAACTACAGAGGATTCATTGAATGGTTTCGAAGAGAAGCTCTGAAGATGCCTCTTGGAACTCCTGATGCTGTCACCATCGACACATGCAAATCAAACTTGTTTCCAATCATCAGCATGTGGACAGGATCTACTCAATTTTAAGACTGGCCTTCCTTCATAGTTAGTGCCAAGGCCGCAGAAATTAGTGCTGAAACCTTTAAAGGTTTAGGAGTGCAGATGACTCCCAAAGAAACAGGTCAAGGTACTAACAATAATGTTAAAAACAATACTCGCAAGGGAAAAAAAACCCTTGAAGTTAATCTTCAGAGCAAAGATGCATCAAATGTTCAAACTTCTCTTACCTCTACAACTCAACAACCAAGAGCACCTCGCCCTAAAGAAGAATACTCTTTTCATGACGACGATGTCCTTGGTATCTTTGAATGTCTGCTGAAAGGTAATAAAATACAATTACCTGAAATCAAGAAACCTAATGAAGCTGGAAAGACGGATCATCCTAAATACTGTCCATACCACAGAATGCTAGGTCATACAATTCGTACATGTTATGTACTGAAAGGAAAGATCCAAGAAATGATTAAATCTGGAGCTATCTCCCTTACTCCAAAAGAGAAGACCATCACCTCCAATGTCGTCTCTATGCAATTTGGAGACTTCCCTTCTCAACTTCTTGAAAGTGGGATCGTTCCTATTCCCAAGGTGACTCTTGATATAGTGAATATTCCTCCTCCACAATCTGAAGGATTGGTGCCAATTACTATAGAAACAGGAGAAATCATGTGGATTCATCCTGATCTAGTGGCAGATTTTGAATCTCCTCCTCTTCAAAAGACTACTTCTCGAAAGTCCAAGAAGACTGGAAAAATTAAGTCATGTTATATGACTTCTCTTGGGTCTACTTCTGACACAGAGCCAAAAGATAAAGAAGAAGCACTTGCTGGTGCTACTCGAACAGGGAAATCTTATTTAAAGGATTATTCCAAGAATCCTGAGGATACTCCTGATATCCCTCCTGCTGACAAAGATGCTCCTAATGTTCCTCTTGAAGAAGAATCATCCACTGCACCTGTTTCTTACACCGCACCGGTTGAACCTGCTCCTTCTAAGCCCACAGCTCTTGAGAAAGGCAAACAACAAGCTCGGTTTGATAAACCAATCAAGAAGTCCTCTCCTCTTGGGCTTCAGAAGCCTTGTAACTTTGACATTTTAGCTCAACTTGCTAATACTCCAGCTAGAATGTCCCTCTTTGAACTTCTACGTCTTTCTAAAGAGACTCGGGAGACATTAAGTGAAGCACTTCTTCAAGCTGACTCTTGTCTTGTACAGTTGAAGAAGCCAGATGTGGAACCTGCCACTTGCTTACATTGCAACAGTGTATTGGAGATTATCCCAAATATCACTTTTACACAAGATGACATGCTACTGGAGGATAATCGACATGATCGGCCTCTCTACTATACCGGTTATATCGATACGATGAAGATAGATCGTATCCTCATTGACCCAGGGTCTGCCATAAGCATAATGCCAAAGAGTCTGTTGGATGAACTAAAAATCCCTCTTCACAAGCTTTCCAAGACAGTTACTACTATCCTGGGATTCAATCAAAGCAGAAGCGAGCCTTTGGGAAAGATTCATCTGAAACTTCAGATAGGCGATTTCAGATCCAAAGTCACTTTCTATGTGATCGAGATCGTGGGATCTTACAATCTTCTTCTGGAGAGGCCCTTTCTTCATGAAAATAATGTGGTGCCTTCTACTCTTCATCAGTGTTTTAAATACATTGACAGCAATGGAAGAGTCCAAAAAAAAGTTGCTGATATAAACCCTTTCCATGGGGTTGAAGCCTATTTCAATGATTCCCGGATGTATAAAGAAGAGTATACAAGGGTGATACAAGCTATGGAGAAAGAGGATTCACAAAGTGAGACTTTAATAATCCCTGTTAAAGGTCGAACTACTCAGCAACAATCTCCCAAACCCTCTGGAGAAGGTCCTTTCATCATTCCAGTGAGTGGACGGATTTCTCCATTGCCTCAGTCGTCTACTCAAGATACACTGATCATTCCTGTCAGTGGGCATACTACAGTTCCTGTATTTGCACATGTGAAACAGGATACTCTGCTAATTCCAGTTGGAGGGCGGATTACTCTTCCATCTCAAGCTTCAAGGGAGCTCACCTCTTCTGAGCCATTTGTTATCGATCTTAATCGAAACAAAATTTCTTCTCGTTCTTCTTCTCCTCCTTTAGTCTTTGATTTGGCTAAGATCTCTAAGGCTCAGCCTTCTCCCGATGTAAATATTGCTGCTTTTGAATTTAATGAAAAGTCTCCATCTTTACAGTATGTTGATGTGTGTAATTATGTTCATAGTTATTTACATTTGTTAGATGACTTGAGCATAATAACCATAGGAGTTGTACAGACTGTTCATACAGATGTATCCCTAGAATCAGTACAATCTTCATACTTTCTAGTTCCCAGCAGAAAGCCAGGAGATATTCTAATATTCTTTTATAAAGGGCCCTAGAATCCTTCTAACCCTGAAGACGACGACAAAAACGATGATACTGGAAGATTACAACTACGTCGTTATAGTCAGCAATCTAATGACATCATTAAAAACATGGGTTATGACTTCAGAACTGGCCTCAATAGTAGAAAAGAAAGAAAAATGCCTGTTCGTATTCCTCCTCTGAAATATGGGAGGACGAAATGCGGTTTGGGCTATACTACACCTACTCCTTTTATCAATATTGTTCATGAAGATCCCGAATCTGACGAAGATAAGAGATCTGATTCTTCTAGTACTACCTCTTGGGACTCCGTTACGAGTATCGGTGATTTCTACTGCAACATTCTGTCTTCCAACATGGTCTCCATTGATCGTTCTGAAGAAAGTGATGAAGACGAAGAAGATTTTGAAATCTCACATGAATCAGAATAATGGGCCCAAAGGTTAGATAATCAATAGGAGTTCTGCTTCGAGCAAAAAGAACCTCCGACTGAAGATAAACTTGTTCAAATAGATGTGGGTGAAGAAGGATCTCCTAAACCAATATTCATCAGTAAAAGTCTTTCAGAAACTGATAAGCAAGACATGATCAAACTCATTCGTGAATACATCGATGTCTTCCCTTGGAGTTATGAAGATATGCCAGGACTTGATCCACAAATCGCAACTCATAAGCTTAATATCTTGCCGAATGCTAAACCGGTCAAACAACAACAGCGACGATTTTGTCCAGACATTATGGATGCAATTGAAGCTGAAGTCAATAAACTCATGGCCTCTGGGTTCATTAGAGAGGAACAACATCCCGATTGGGTGGCTAACATAGTTTCTGTTCTTAAAAAGACTGGCAAGATCAGAGTTTGCATAGACTTCTGCGATCTCAATGCGGCATGTCCTAAAGATGAATTCCCTCTACCAATCACTGATGTTATGATCGATAATACCTGTGGATTTGAACGGATGTCATTCATGGACGGGTATTCTGGGTACAATCAGATTAAAATGTTTCCAGATGACGAGAAGCATACTTCTTTCAGAACGCCGATCGGTACATACTGTTATACAGTGATGCCATTCGGTCTCAAGAATGCAGGAGCAACTTATCAACGAGCCATGAGCATTATATTCCGTGAACATTTGCGGAAAATAGTCGAATGCTACGTTGATGATATTGCAGTCAAAAGTCGACAAAAGGAGGATCATATCCAAGATTTGAAGACTATATTTGATCTAATGCGTAAGCATCAATTAAAGATGAACCCTACTAAGTCCTTCTTAGGCGTCTCTAGTGGTAAATTTCTCGGCTTCGTCATTACCTCTAAAGGGATACACGTGGATCCCGAGAAGATCAAAGCCATCCAAGAGATGCGTCCTCCACGCACCTTAAAAGAGCTACGAGGATTTCAAGGAAGGATCGCTTATATAAGGAGATTCATCTCTAATCTTTCAGGACGCTGCAGACCATTCAATAAACTCATGAAGAAAGGTGTTTCTTTCGTCTGGAATGATGAATGTCAGAAAGCATTCGATGATATAAAACAATATCTGATGAGCCCTCCAGTATTGGTACCTCCCGTCTCAGGAATTCCATTCCTCCTATATATCCGAGCAATGAGTCATTCATTGGGTACATTGCTTGCTCAAAAGAATAAAAATGGTCATGAACAAGCTATTTACTATCTCAGTCGAACTATGACCGGAGCTGAACCTCGATATTCACCGGTCGAAAAAGAATGTCTAGCCTTGATGTTCGCTGTCCAAAAGACACAACATTATATCATTGGTCAGACTATTCATGTCATTTCCAGGATCAATCCTATACGGGTCATGATGAAGAAACCTAGTGTTTTGAATTCTCGATTGGCTAATTGGGGAATCCTACTTGCTCAATATGATATGCATTATATTCCTCAGAAGTCAGTCAAAGGACAAGCTTTAGCTGATTTTCTGGCTGCTCATTCAATTCCAGAAAATTTAAAACTTTATGATGAAATCCCAGATGAAGATCTAGATTCAAACCAAATTGCTGAAGAAGATCCTACTTGGCGTCTATTCTTTGATGGAGCTTCAAAAATTGGTCCTAATGGAGACATTGTCGCTGGAGTTGGAATTATTCTTGTGTCGCCAGAAGGTCTTGCTATCCAACGAGCTTATTCTTTTGATCAACCATGTTCAAACAATGTAGCTGAGTACAATGCATTACGCATTGGTCTTCAACTCGCTAAACATTTGAATATTCAACATCTGGAGGCGTACGGAGACTCTAAACTCATTGTCAATCAGATAAGGGGCACTTATGAAGTTCACCATCAAGATCTGGTTCCTTATCATAGATCGGCTATATTTATGGCTTCTTCGTTTGAAGAGTTCTTCATTGAACATGTTAGGCGAGCATGTAACACCGAAGCTGATGCGCTTGCTAATCTTGCGGCAGTGTTAGCTATTCCAATCAGACGACAACAGATGATTGTTGTCCGCAATCGAGAATTATTTCATCTCGAAAATAACCTGACTCTAGGACTTCCAATTGACATTGAAGAATCAACATTTCATGACGTCAACACAACAAGAGGATTTGGATTTAGTCGTAAATCTTTATCATCTTCATCTGATTCTAGCATGGAATTCATCTTTAGTAATTCAGCTGAGACTCAAAATACGGATAAGGATTGGAGACTTCCTTTCTTAGACTTCGTACTATATGATATTCTTCCAGACAATCCAAATGAAGCAGCATCTATTAGACGACGGTCACTCAGATTCTATTACAATCATACTACAAAAACCTTATATCGTCGAGCTTATGACGGTCTACTTCTTCGATGTGTTGCCGGTGATGAGGCTCAGCAGATCATTCGCGAAGCACATGATGGAATTTGTGGAGCACATCAGCCTGGACCAAAACTTCAGGACCGTATTCGACGTATGGGTTATTATTGGCCCACTATGGTATCAGATACCATAGAGTATGCAAGGAAGTGTAAAGCTTGTCAAATCCATACGAATATTATTCATCAACCCTCAGAATTTCTACATCCAACAGCAGCATCATGGCCCTTCGAAGCTTGGGGCATGGATATTATTGGTCCGATCAATCCGCCTTCATCAAAAGGTCATCGGTTTATTCTCGCAATAACCGATTATTTCTCCAAATGGGCCGAAGCCATTCCTTTATCTGAAGTCAAGACTTCCAATGTTATTAGCTTTATCAAACATCATATCATCTACAGATTTGGTATTCCTCGACGCATTATTCATGATAACGGACCACAGTTCGTCAGTCAGAAATTTACTCGATTCTGTGACGATCATCGGATCAACAATGTGGCTTCTACTGCATATAATCCGGCACCTAATGGATTAGCAGAAGCTTTCAACAAGACCATCATCAAACTCCTAAAGAAGTTTGTCTCTACTAACAAACGTAATTAGAGTGAGAAACTTGGCGAATGCTTGTGGGCTTACCGTACTACAGTTCGTAATGCTACTAAATGTACACCTTTCTCTCTGGTGTATGGTTGCGAAGCTGTTCTTCCATTAGAGATTCAAATTCCTTCTTTAAGGATAGCAATCGCTAATGAACTCACTGCCAAAAATAATGATCGTCTTCGACTTCAAGAATTAGAAGCTTTGGATGAGAAATGATTATCTGCTCAACAGAATATTGAATTCTATCAAGCTAGAATCTCAAGAGCTTTTAACAAGAAAGTCAGAGTTCGAGCGTATCAAAAAGGAGAACTTGTTCTAACAATCATACGTCCTATGACTATGACTCATATGAGCAAGGGCAAATTTGACGCAAAGTGGGAAGGTCCCTATGTCGTAAGCAGAGTTTTCTCAAATGGAGCCTATCAACTCTCATAACTGAATGGTCGAAAAGTTATGATGCTTATTAATGGCAAATTCCTTAAAAAGTATTATGTATAAATGTAAATGCTTGTAAATTATTAGACAAGTTCATGCTCAGAAATAAAATTTTTATTTTATTTTAATCATGAATGATAGTACATGATTTTAAGGAAGATCATTATCATCCTTCTCTACATTTGGACGCGGGCTACTGCCGTTCTTCTCGAAAACGCGGTCAGCAAAAGAGCCGAGAACCTCCTTGCTAGAACCCACGAGGAACTTACAAGCGGCCATCCTCATGGCTTCTTCTTCTTCAGTCCTTCCTGGTTCGAGCAGGAAGTCCAGAATGTCCCTTGGTGGCTTGGGTGCAGACGAACCTTTGCCTGCTTCTACTTCCTTCGGCTGAACTGAATCAGCAGGGTGTTCTTCAGTGCCTTTCTGAACCTTCAGGGCGATTCCAGCTTTCTTGGATGCTTCTTCAGATGACATTTTTATGTTGAAGAATAGAAGTGTTCGTTCTTGTCAGAATTCTGCTATATTTATAGGCAGAAGTTCTTCAAATAATGAAGCGTCACATTCATCCGACGGTTCACACATTCATTAATGCTTGACGGTTCATCCGTTCATTTATTACATTCATCCGACGGTTCATTCGTTCATTTATTACATTCATCTGACGATTCGTCCGTTCATAATCTTCTATCAATCTATCAAAAAGAAGGAATTCGTTACTTATCACGTTTTCTTAACTTCTGGATAAATGCCGAATCTACTTGCTCATTTGTCATTTTCTATTTTTGACCTCTGCATAGAAATCAATCTATTTTCTTTTGAGTTTCTACATATTATCATGTCCATATTACCTCTGATAATACTATGTACTCTAAATCAGAAAAGAAGATTTCATTATCTATCATGTCCACAATTCATGCAAATAAATATAAATCATTGAGCATAGAAGAATTAACATTTCCACTCTCATTTCATCAAAAAAAGCCTATTACATTTTCTTAGACTTTCTTACAAATCATAATGGAAATCTATTACAATTTTGGATTTTCATTCTATGTACACAACAATAATCTAATGGAGATTTATTTCTTCTTTGATCTTCTCTGGCGGATTCGTTGTTGGTGGCAATTCCTGATTGTCCAGCAGGAATCAAACTCTGGTCTTATCTCTCAGACGAGAGGAGAACCACAGAGTAGGGCAGCACAAAAACGTGTTGCTGCCAACACAATTGGTGGATTGGGAGCGACCTTTCAAAGGAGATAGGAATGTATCCAACATTAGGATACAATTCCTAGTTCTGCCGTGAAAGGAACTCTACTACCCGATTTCTCGGGGTAGAGTTAATTCCACTATTCAACCCTCCGTGTATAAAGGCTCTTCCTACCATCTGAGGAAGACCCTTCTATCCCACGAAGAGTTCTGAGTTGTCTGATTTACGCGTCAAAAGCGTATGAGCTCCCTGATGTAGGTGTCAGAAGAATATTCTCCACAGCATCCAAATCACTAATGCCAGTTCTGAAGAAAATTTTCAGTCGAGCTCCTGCAGAAAGCAGCAAGGAAAAAGAGATCAACTAATAGAAGTGTCATTATCATTTGGCGTGTATTTGGCCAAACAAAGACAGGTGTACTATGTTCAGTCAGAAACAAAAACTCATCTTCAAAACAGTAAAAATGGTACGCGTACTATATTGGACTTACCATCGAGTTTGGTGCTAAAGATTGGCAAACCAATGTCTGAAATAGTGCACAGAAAGAGAATATTAGAAAGCATTGCTTTCCAGTTGAGAATGAAATCTCACAAAAAGTTCATTCTCAGAGAAGAAGAAGAAGAATAAAGAGATGAGTATGTGTGAAACTCATCTATCCATTTAAATAGGGTCGACATGCAAGCCTATTATTTGGAAAGATTCGAGTAAAAAGTGCTCATAACTACGGAATAAGTGTCACGTGTACTTTGGAAAATAGCACAATATTTGAAACATTCAAAGAGTGCCACTTAATGCTCTTCATTAATGCACGCTGCTCGGAGTAAAACTAGTTCTCAGCATAAAGTTGTACTATATTGAAGCACTGATGACCTTACATAGGAAAAGAAGTGCAACATTTTTTTTTATAAAAAACAGAAGCATGAAAAGACACGCTCTATTTTGCGGAGCGACTAAGCTTGACACCCAATTCCTCTATGCTAGTGACTCCCATACGATGTAACAGAACATTGAACGTTTTACGCTGCTCTGCGAGGCTGCGCCCATTGGAAGAAGACGAGCCATCCAGACCAAAGTGGCTCAGGAAGTTCTTGGCTAGTTGTGTAGGGTCATCTTTGAACTCGAAAACTAAAGGCTCCGGTTCCTTACCCCCGAGAGTAGGGTCGCCATATGCACAGAAGCCCAATCTTCTTACTTCTTGTTCAGCTTCTTCCTTCGCAGTCATATTGACGAAAGATGAACATCAAAGCTGAATTTTTTCCCCGTTTATATAACAGAGCTTACCGGCGGTTCATATTCCACCATAAATTAAATCCAATCAGTCTCGAAAAATGAAGAGTCATCATGACATTTAATAAGTTCATTTGCATGTTTATCTTTTTAAAGTATTTCGAAATTTTGAAGTCTTTTCAACTTTCGAAAACTTTGAAGGGGGTTTTGTAGGCCTTAAAAATGAAAGTCACGCTGAGTTGATCGGAACTGGGTCCGAAAGTCACGCTGAGTTGATCAGGACAATATTAAAAAATCATGCTGGGAGACAGCTCATCATTTTGTCAGAGTGTCATTATGACTGACAGCACGACAGTCGAAGAATGTCTTCTCGTATGCCACGTATGCACGAAACTCGAGAGATCACAGCCGACTATTGCGTGACTTTTGAAATCTTCTTCAACAAGACTCAGCCTTCACCAAGTTGGCGTACCAAAAGAGCTTCTTGTCATTTAATGCGACTGACAAAGCAATCACTGTCAGAGATTTTGTGTCAGTCGAGGCACGTCGAATCAAGACAGCTGGCAGTTCTGCCTCAATCTTACGTATATTTTGAGCCTTCTGGCTCAAGTCTGCGTGTATTTTGAACTTATATGTTCCTTCCTCAAGTCTGCGTGTATTTTGAGCTTTTTACCTCAAGTTTGCGTGGATTCTGAAGTTTCATGCCCCACATCTGCGTGGATTTTGAAGCTTTCTGCCCCAAGTCTGCGTGGATTGTGAAGCTTTTTGCCCCAAGTCTGCGTGGATTTCGAAGCTTCTTGCCCCAAGTTTGCGTGGATTTTGAAGCTTTCTGACCCAAGTCTGCGTGGATTTCGTCTTCAACAAGTCTGCGTAGATTTCATCAAATTAGAGTACGTGGCAGCCATGCCACTGATCTCTCGCCGGCGTGTCCTGTAACTTGCACACGACTCATGCATGATTTCCATGTGTCCAACAGTTACAGGCCATGTCCAGTAACTGCTCACAATCTTGCGTATGTTAAATCCTGCGTGATTTTCAACTAGGCACAGGTTGTGAAGACAATTATCCTTTCAGTTATTTTTGACTCTATAAATATAGTTCTTTTTCTCATTCATTGTACAGATACATAGTTATCTAACTTACTGTCAAAATTTTGAGAGCTTTTTTTTCGCATAGTCCAAGGGATAAAGCGATCGTCTTCTAGATCGGATTCCTACAGTTGTAATTTTCTCAGATACACAATAAATAAAGTAAATTTATTTATGGAAAACAACTATATTTAGAAAGTAAAGTCAAATCAATTTAAACCCTATTAAGTCATTCTAGGTCAAGACAAGCCTAGTTAGGTCAACCTTGGTCATGGGAGAACATTGGAAGTCAACCCGTATCAAACTAGGTCGAAAGTTGACTTACAGTTGACTTTTGGTCAACGGGTCAACTCTGGTCAACTCTAGGTCAACCCTAGGTCAATGGTGACTAACAGTTGACTTTTGGTCAACTATCCAAGTTTAATGGAATTTGGGACTAAATTGGGTAAAGTGTTGACCCATAGTTGACTTTTAGTCTAAAAAGTCAACCATGGTCAACCGAGGTCAAGACTAGGTCTAGGCGACTATTTCTAATCATTATCAACCCTTACAACCCATATCCAAGTCTATCTTGGACTTCTAAACCCGTATCTTGGCCGTAGGCCAATACCCTAATTTACCCTTTTACAAAGGTAAATTCTAACCTAGGCAATTACCAAGTTAGCCTACCTACGCTTGGTATTTCGACCCGTGCTTCCTAGGGTAGTAGGGTACTAGCCTATACGTTCGTTACCTACCAAGATTCTTAGGGTAGTAGGATATCTAGTCCATCTTACGCCTATTGTCGATATCTTGAATATCTCAAGATACGCAATGGTACGGTGGTCAACTGTCCAAGTTTAATAGAATTTGGGACTAAATTGGGTAAAGTGTTGACCCATAGTTGACTCTTGGTCTAAAAAGTCAACCGTGGTCAACCGAGGTCATGACTAGGTCTAGGCGACTATTTCTAATCATTACCAACCCTTACAACCCATATCCAAGTCTATCTTGGACATCTAAACCCATATCCAAGATTAGGTCTAAATAGTTATGCCTTGCCATGATTAGGCACGTGATACCATAGTCCAGACAGCGTTTACGTATTCGAGATGGGCTGGAGTTAGCGTGATACGTAGCTGGCTTGCTTACGAGCTCGCGTCCGAAAAGCGGGTGCGGGTCGTGACAGTTATCATGATTCACATGTCTAGGCATATCTTCTTCCCTCATTTTCATATATGTCATTCGGCACCATTGTTACTTGCACAACTCTCGAGATCTTATCAATTTCTTTCTAGAAAGTAGATATCATGACCCGCACCCGCTATAAGGGCACGTATACGTAACAACGCCCATTCCTCACCGTAAAAACGGCGTGGAATGCTGTAGGTTTTCTACTCTAACAACAGTTTATATATAATATCAAAACCTGTCGAGAATATGGTCAACTCCGAATGGAGGACAAGCAATGATAATATATGA